>JBBPBX010040865.1:0-29150 GCA_038048925.1 Garcialebias charrua
TTTTATTTTTATTTTTTTAATTAAACGCTTAGCACTCCTTGAAGGAATCCGTTTCATCCACTGCCTTTCAAGACTTTAGACTAAAAACATCTTAAGATGAGAAAGACGAGCTGCAGCAGCCTCAGTCAAACCTTGATCTCATGCTACATTGCACTCAGAGTCAGTGTTATGAATGACTCTCAGCTACTACCATGCCAAGTTTTAGCTTAGGTTCTGTAAATATGATTGAATTACAGCCATTTTGGGTTTTTCCATGTCATGTTTGAATTTGTCCTTGAGATGCTGTAATTTGGTAACGGACATGCATTTGAGGTTCCCACCCTGCATCGGATCTGAACTCGCCTGAAGATCCACAAAACCGAGGCCGTTGAGGCTCGTTCTCCAGGCTGCGGAGGAAGCAGCTTTATCCCCGACTGAACCTTCGGTTGCTAATGGGAAAGGAGCGAACATGAAGGAGCTCGTAGCAGAGACCTCATCGCCTGTTTCATAATTCACGAGCCGCTCTTCTGACATCCAGCTCCATGAGCGGGAGCGTACAGGACGGCAGAATACATCTCTGCTCATTCAGCGGCAATAACTCAGATTTGGTGATATTTTTCAGAGATGTAGCGTTGTTAGCCGACGGCTCCATGATTCATCAAACGATATCCCAGAATGCATCATGGTTTTTTTTGCTTTGCCTTGAAGATATATCTGTAAATGCAGTATTAAGCATTAACTAGAGCAGATAGAACGACGGCTTGTTCATTTGTATTGTTTGTGACATTCACCTGGGATTGGGTTTAAAAGTCGTCCCGTGAGTGTGCATCTGCGTCGACGTGAAAGGAAGCAGATGATGAAGAGTGGCTGGGAGGAAGGAAGTGAGGAGTGGAGGAGCAGCTGCAGGGAGGAAGACGAGGATAAGCGGAGACTCTGGTTGAAGGCAGAAGCTGAGAGGCTTATGTAATAAGTTTTAAAATCTGCGAGCGCACACTCGCGTTCACGTTGTGTGTTTGTGTTGAACTCAGATGTGAGCCTGGAGTCCAAAGCGCAGCCGGATGTTCCTGCAGCTGCTCTCTTCATCCCAGATCAGTCCACAGGCCAGAAAAACACGACTGTTATGGTGTTAAAATACAGATTTAACTAAATATATATGTATAAATATATACATCACATGATATTAATGGTTGTAATTTGTTGCATGTACATGTGGGGAGAATCAAAAAGCTTAAATTAAGTTTTTGACTTTTCAAAGTCAAACATACAGTTGAAACCAGAAGTTTACATACACCCACTGACCTTAAGTTTAGGATTCTTAAAGTTATTTTTGTTTGTTACAAATCTGAATAATGAGAGACTAAATCGTTTCTACTACTTTATTCAAAGTTAAAAGTTCACATACGATAATACCCTGATTGCACGTGAAGGGGTTTTTGGAAACGTTAGCATTTGATTGATTGTGGAAAAGCCACAGCTGAGTACGGTGTAGTTTTATGCCAGGTCACTAGCTGGCGCTGTGATTTTTGTATTGCACAGTGTTGCAAAGTAGACCTGTCACAATAAACAATAAATCAATTAAATTATCGGCTTTATTGTTTCTTCGTTTCTCTTTCTACTGAAGACACTGGATGACAAAAGGCTCAACTTCGGTGCTTTTCACTGACCCCTCCTTTTCTCTTTAAAATCTGCTTTAACCGTCCAAAGTTGCGTTTTTGGATCGTTAAAAACAGCTAAGCTGAGAAGCTAAGCTACGAGCTAAGCTAACAGGCCGACCTCAGGGGGAAAAAACCTCAGTCTTGTCAAAGCAAAAAAATTCACAGTTAAAACTCGTGCCTTCGTGCAAAAAGTTGTTTTTCTCTGCAAAAAGAAGCTGAGAACTTGTTTAGTCATTTTTTTATAAAAAGTTTTGTGTGAAAAATGCTCTGCTAAAGAGCTCAAACCACACCGAGCGTCCGCCATTTTGAGAACCGAAGAGAGACAGCCCATTTCACGTCAAGGGGCCTCCCTCTCATTTTTCTTAAAGTGACACGCTGCTTGCTCCCTCACTATCCATCCTTTGGTTCAAACAGTCTTATACTGCCATCCAGTGGTCAAAAATAATACTAGACACAAAACAAATTAACCATTTCTTCTTAAAATTTACAATAATTACCAATTATTGTCAAATTTCAAACAATATTATCATTTATCGCAATAATTTCTGAGACAATTAATCGCCCAGCACAATTAATTATCGTGACAGGCCTATTGCCAAGTTTTCAGCAAAGTGTAGTGGATTGTCTCAAGTAAAGGTGGACTCAAGAATGAATCAAGTCAGTTGTCTTGTGGCACTTATTGTCCCCCATCGCTGAGCAAAAATGTGGAATTGGGTATACCGTCCACTTATTTGTTCATTTGTGCTTGTTGTGAATGCAGTAACTTAAAAATAACTGATATTGACTTTATTTTTTATGTGTGTCTACATCTAGACATAAGAAAGGTTCAGTTCAAAAACTGGGTTGCTACGTCAAAATCCAAGATGGCTGCTGTCATATATACATATAATCCGGCCCCCTTCTCAGTTAAAGAAACTATGCTTTCTTGTTTTAATATTGCTTAAAAATATAGTTTCCTCAAATGATTGTGGTGGCCAAAGATAAATCTAAAGTGGGCAAGGCCACCATCGGCCACCCCCTGGCTCTGCCTTTGTGTCTGGTGGATGAAATTGCTCCCTCCACTCACCAGGATCTGTCACTCAACACCAAACATTCACTGTTCAAACCCCTCAGCGATGGGGGACATTGTTGTACCGCTTGTTTAAAGAACAATGGATGAAATAATAAAGAAAACAACGTGATTTAAATAGCAGACTGCCGATTCTGCCCAACGTCGGTGGGTCCGAAAACGTTCTGGCTTTGTCCAAACAACACATACAGATTATGTGGCCTTGTAGTTCATGATCCGTGTAGATCCAGATTACAAGCTGCAGAAGACGACGCACACGCTGGAACCACGTCATTTTTCATTCAACCTTTATTTAGACAGATAAGTCACATTGATCCTCGAAGACTCATTTACAAGTGAGATCTGCTTAGACAGACAAAAAAATAATAAAATTAGACACATTAGGAAATGGAGGCAAAAAAATTCCTATTAAAATATTTCTTCAAGCCTGAGGAAAAGAATTTTTTTTTTTTTTAAATGCACGGAAAACTCAAAACAAATCAGAAACAATTATCTGAAATGGACTTGAAAAAGGTCAGAAAAGATTTTAAATGTGTATTTTTCCATCAAAATCCATACAAAGTCATAAATTCTCTGAAAAAATAGATTTGATTTAACACTTACTAAAATGGAACCATCAACCCGATTACCCACAAGAGAAACCAGAACCAAAGATCTTATTCAGCAGCCAAAACGAAACATTCTTATTTTTCCCTGATGCATGCTCAATAATCCAGGTAGAAAAATCCAAAAAAGCTCCTATTTTTCATTCATTCAACCTTTATTTCTACAGGTTAGTCTCACTGAGCCTCTTCTACAAAAGAGACCTGATTTAAACAAAGAAGATGACAACAGTAGACAATCGTAAAAAAGGCATATACAGTACAGTAAATTGAAAAATAAATGGAAGAAAATGATAAAAACAAGAAACAGTAACAGCTACATTATAAAGCGATATAAAATACTATTAGCTTTGTCGAGCAGTTCTAATATTTTTGGACTCACGTGTGAAACGTTCCCTGCAATTAACACAAATACAGTATGCTAAAGGTCCTCTGGATTCATTAGCATAACATAACGTTGCTTCCACAAAGGAAAGTAGCTAAAAAGTCCTGAAAGTCACTAAGAGTCACTAGATGATGTCATCACTCAATTAGCATGAATGGACACACAGGATTAATGTTGTGGAAGAGATAAAAACAAAGTAAAAACAGCCAAAATGCGTTTAGAACTACAATATACCCCTCTGTTGATTCTTTTTTTTTCCTGCTCTTGTTCTTTGTTCAGGTTTTGACCTAGACAACGCTCACAGCAGTGTTTTAATTTAGACTGAGACTTTTGCATTTGCTGCAACGTTGTGCGATTCATTTAAGCTCTGGAGGTGCTACGGTGGATATCTCCTGCTCCGACTGCAGCTCGCTGTGCGAGCACTGAGTTCTTGGTGAGAGGAAGGGCCCACAGCAGCACCGGCTCCTTGTTGGAAAGAACAATACTGCGTTCTTGGCCAAAAGTCTCCTGTAACACCAAAAAAGGCTCTAGATTTGTTGCTAGAAGGCTCTGAAAACTTGCTAAATATAGCAACAAAGTTGCTAAATTAGCAACACTGTGTGCAGACACTTCATTCTAGAGAAAAATGGTGAATACACGAACATTTAGACCAAGGATGAGGCTGAGCTGCTCCTACTTGCAGGAAAGAGTGATCAGCACAAACAGCACTCTGCTACATTCCACTGTTAAGGCCGGCGCAGAGCTCCGCGCTTGAGCGAGCGCGGCGCCCCGCTGTGTGAGCGCCGTGAGGTCGCCGCTGCACAAGCCCTTTGAACGTTCACGCGAGCGCGCCAAGCTCCAATTTTACGAGCGCCTACGCGAAGCGCGGTGTCTGACCAATCAGCTGCACGCGGAGGGGGACTGAACTGACCCCCTCCGCTCACAGAGAACGAGAAGAAAGCAGAGCTCTGTTGGAGCACACACGCTGCTCACGCTGTGCTCTGCTGTGAACCCCCCACGCGCAGCGCGCGCGCGTGGCGCGGGACTCGGTCCAGCGCGGAGCTCTGCACCGGGCTTGACTGTTATCTTCTCGCACAGAAAAACCAGTGCCTGGCTGCAGCCGTCCGTAGAGGTGGAGGACGGGACGGAGTCACGTCTGCGTTGCATGCTAGCTTAGCGCTACATTGCTGCTGTATTTGTCGATGAGGGGGCGGGGTTTAGAAGCGGAGCATTTTGGCTAGCAAGCTTGCGTTACGCACTACGCTACATCAGGGTGCTCTGTTCTGTTGACAGGGCGGGGCGCCCTGCTTGTATAATGGTAGGGAAAACGCTGGATCTGAGTGTGCTTAGATCATTAAATAAGTTAAAACAAAATACATTTTATATAGTTTTTATTGTTGTTTTGGCAAAGAATGAACCAAACAAAACAGGAAAACCTTGATATGACGCCCTCACCCTGCTGGATGGCATTGAAGCAACATCTCTAGAAACTGCTGTCTTGCTGTTTTTGTCTCTGAGCTTAAAATAATCTGAAATAACGCTGCTGTCATTTGGAGAGCATATGAAATGCACGGCCGCCCCAGGTGTGTGCTAGTTTTCATGTAGCTACATACAGTTCTTTCTGTATGATGGCACTAATTAGCTCCAGCGTCCTCCCTACTGTTCACCCTGCATGCAGGTTCTATTGCAGAACACGAGTAGAACCATCACTTCACAACTAATTCCAACAATAGACCTTTTTATTTGATTTTATTTACGAGGATGGAGCTAAAACGCAAAAGCAGAACAAAGCTGGGGAGGCGCACACTGAAACAGTTTAAGTTAAGCTGCAGACTTTATTTCACCCGTTGTGCCCAGCAGCTGAACATCAGCCGAACATCTGCAGCTTAACGAGACACAGTTCAACCCTTGAGTTTATGAAACTGTTTGTCAGACGATATAAACGACACCGATTTGTAAATCCCCAGGAAGAAGACCGAACTTTAACAGAGCGTGACTCAGCTGTGTTTTCAGAGCGAATAAACCGGGGAGAGGTTTTCCTGACTGCCTGAACCAGACCGGCGCTCTCAGCGGGCAGCGGGCTGTTGATAATCCCTAATTAGAAAATAATTCCAGTGGCAGGAAGTTGCCTTCGTCTTCCGCACACCTGCAGCAACTCGAAGCCGGCAGGGGACGACTCAGCTGTTTTCTTTCACAAATCGCTCCATTTAGCTCTCTGCTGGGGAGCCGGATGAGCGTGAAACAGCGCCAGGAGGATAAAACTGCAGTTTATTTAAAATAATACCATGACCCATCAAGAAGACGAAAAGAAGTGAAGTCTTCAGCTCTTAATTTTATGTTTATAAAAGCTTGTATGCTCTTGGCTTTTTCTGTATTTTCCTGTGTCTATTATCAAAATATCTCATGAACCACTGGATGTATTGTATTTTTTTCATTCAACCTTTATTTAGGCAGGTTAATCCCACAGAGGTTAAGAAGGTGCGCTTGTGATCGGAAGATCGCCGGTTCAAGCCCCGGTACCGACAACATCAAAGATGTGGGTGGGATAAGTGAAGCGGTCACACCTGTCTCCACCCTCATCTGCCCCACTCTGGGCCCTTGAGCAAGGCCCTTAACCCACACCATCTGCTCCCCCGGGAACCCTAGATATCAGCTCTCTACTCCACACAGAGGGCTGTGGTTGCTCGGTGGTCTGTGGTTGTGTCAGGAAGGGCATCCGGCGTAAAAACAACTGCCAAATCTTCCATGCGACTAGATCGCTGTGGTGACCCCTAACGCAGGGAAAAGCCGAAAGAAGAAGAAAAAAAAAAATAATCCCACTGAGCCTCGAGGACTCATTTACAAGAGAGACCTGGCTACAAACAAAGAATGAAGACAACAGCAACAGTAGACTTTCCTTGGACAATCAACTATAGACAATCATAAGAGAGGCATACAGATTTTTTTCAAACAAGTTAAAACAAAGATATCAAAGTAGCAAAACAGAGATTATAAGGCAGATGTAGAAAATCAAAAACAGGAACATGTCTGCATTAAACCTGATAAAGCAATGTTTATGTTGTATAATGCAATAGTTGTTCCTTATTTGGTGTACTGTATTGAAGTCTGGGGTAAAGCGTGTACAACTTTAACTAATCCTTTGTTCATTTTACAGAAAAGAGCTGTACGAGTTATTATGAAAAGAATATATATAGATATCCGAATACTTTATTTTGTCAACTGAAAACTCTGAAATTCTATGATTTGGTTAATTATAACATTTTGTTGCTTATGTATAAGGCACATAAAGGCATGTTGCCCATTAATATTCAAATTAATTTTGTTAAAAGAGAGAGTGTATATTTTCTTAAAGGAATTGAGATGTTTGTGAAGCCTTATTTTAGTACTAGTTTTAAGGAGCGATCCACAATAATTCAGGGAATAGGATTGTGGAATGGTTTGGATGATGATGTTAAAAATGCCAGATCACTGTATACATTTAAAAGACTGATAAAGACGAGTTTCTTGAAAGAATATAGAAATTGTTAATATAAATCTACTTAAGTTGTTGTCTGATTTGATTTAGATGTTTGCGTTTTTATGTTTTTAATTTAGCAAGATTGTTATTGTCCTTGTGAATTACATTTTAATTTATATTTTGTAAAAATATTTTGATTTACATTAGAATTAAGTAAAAAGTGGCAGTTTGCATAAGACTAGTTCTTCTTCTGCCACCTTTCATTTTATTTTATTTACTTTTTGATTGTATTGTATTGTATGTATATATATATATATATATATATATATATATATATATATATATATATATATATATATATATATATATATATATATATATATATATATATATATATATATATATATATATATATATATATATATATATATATATATATATATATATATATATATATATATATATATATATATATATATATATATATATATATATATATATATATATATATATATATATATATATATATATATATATATATATATATATATATATATATATATATATATATATATATATATATATATATATATATATATATATATATATATATATATATATATATATATATATATATATATATATATATATACATATATATATATATATATATATATATACATACATACAGTATATATATATACATACAGTATATACATGTATATCGTGTTTAGTTTTTTTATTGTCATGTTTTTAAATTAAATGAATAAAATTTTAAAAAAGATATATCTTTTTAGTAAATATTCTTTAGATGCACATTTTCAACCGATTAACATGTGGAGCCAGTCCAATTCAAGATGGCTGCTACAGATAATTGACATTTGCTAAAACAAAACTGGCTTTAACTGAATCAATATTGCCGATATTGAGCTAACATTTGGTGTGATTGTAGCTGAGAGTCATCCCAAACACATACTCTGAGTGCTGACAGATTGCATTAGCTCTTGTAAAATTGTACCCAATGTTATATTCAAGATTTGACCAAAACAAGTTCTCAACATAAAATAATCCTTAACTCTGGCATGAAAGGTGACTGGCGATATGCATTCCTTCATGGAATACAGCAGACTAGACTGGTGTGCTTGGTTTGTCCAAGCCTTCTGAACAAATTTGTCTTAATTTGAGTCTTTCCTCTGTCTACTGTTTCATTCCTCTTGTAGCATCAAGAACGTGACGCCCAAGGTGGGCGCCGATGAGACCCACGATGCCATCCGGCGAGCCTTCGATGTGTGGCAAAGCGTGACGCCATTACGCTTTGAGGCCGTGCCCTACAGCGAGTTGGAGCGGACCAAAAAAGACGTGGACATCACTATCATCTTTGCTTCAGGTTTCCACGGTGACAGCTCACCCTTTGATGGCGAGGGGGGTTTCCTGGCCCATGCCTACTTTCCGGGACCAGGAATAGGAGGCGACACACACTTTGACTCGGACGAGCCGTGGACGCTGGGCAATCCACACCATGACGGTAGGCGCTGGACACACTGAGGTTCAGAAGTTTTTTCATGAATGTAACAATTAAACTCAGACAAATATAGATTCATTGGTTTTTATTTGTCTTGCTGTGGTAAATTTCATGATGTTGGTCCTGCTGGCCCATTTATGACATTACTGGTTTACTCCGATGGATTGAGGTTTGCTCAACTATCTGTCTGTAAAAGCAGATCATTTATTTGATGAACAAGATGTATTACAAGCCTGTACTCATCCTGCGAGTGTTGTAGATTGCAAGGGTGATTTAAGAGAAGTCTTTCTGTAGTTGGAGAGTGAGTCAAGCAGCTGTGTTCTAGTTTTGTTGGAGATTTCTGCCTTTTTTGGTGTCAACATCTGGGGCCTCATGTATCAACCATGCGTGCGCACAAGAACATTGCGCACGTCACTTCCCACGCAAAAGCCCGTATGTATCAAAACTGAACTGAACGTGAATATATGCGCATCCAGGTACATATCCACGCAAGCTCCCGAGCAGGCGTACGCACGTTTCTGTGGTTCTTGTTCCTTTGGCGACACTTACAGGTGTTTCAGAGAAACTGAAGCCCCACAGTCTGTGGTTGACTTTAAGAGCGGCTTGAAGACCTTTCTTTTCAACCGAGCATACTCTTCCTCCTCATGATTCTACTTTTGATCTGAGTTGATACTGTTGTTGATTTTAATTGTTTTATTATTTGTCTTATTGACATTCAAATATGTTGCACCTTGTAGCACTTTGAGATTTCCATTAATGAAAAGTGCGTTATAAATTGAATTCATTATTATTATTATTATTATTATTATTATTATTATTATTATTATTAACAGTTCAAGATGTGTAAATGATTAATATTCCCTCCAAACACACGATTAACAAGTATTACATCCACATGACGCAGTGAAATAAAGGACGCGCAACGTTGTGCCAAAAATAAATTTAACAGGAACGGATTCATTCAGCCTTACTGGAGGTTATAATAAATAGTGTAACACGCAGAGCATTTATTTAGAAACAGATATAGTTTTCCGATCTAGGATATGGCTTATCAGCCGTTTTCAGAAATAATAATTTTCCAGTTTGGCACTGCATGCTGCGCTCTGGGGAGCCGTGCATCACGCGTGCATACAGAAGCAGCGGTCAAACTGTTCCACAGAGGGAGCTGCAGGTCGATCGGGACTGTGCAGTCCAGTCCACACAAAGCCGGATCATGTCCAATGGAATGTCTCATCCATATGATTCCAAAGGCTGAGTGGTCGCGCTTGGAGCGCGCGCGCACCCTCACCGGTGTCGACACGGCAGCTGGAGGTGTTTCATTATCTGCGTTTATTGTAGATTTCTCCAAAATGACACGTGAAAGTACACCTTATATAACTTGTAGGAGAGCAAAAGCTTCACAGACAGACTGCGCACAGGGCTGCGGGGCGCGCGCTGCGTCTGGAGACTCCAACATCATGTCATGAAAAGTCTCCACCAAGACGCACAGACTCGTTTCTTCACATCATCTACATAAACAAAGATCTATGTTCTAGCAAACATCCAAGTAAGTTCCTCTGTGTTTACAGTAATAATGGTAATAAACTCGTGCGCAAAGTTAATATTTCCACACAGAATGAATGAATGAGCCGGTTCGCGCACCACAGCAGGGTGCGCGCGCACACAAATACCGACAATCACTCGTTCTTTGCATGATGAACACATTTTATTACTATTCTTACTTAGGATGTTTGTCCTCACTCATATTATATTGAATTCATTATTTTCCCGAATCTAGAAATGATTTCTGATCGCGCAGGGATCAAACAAACATGTCCTTCACACATGCAGGAAGTAATTTGCATCTGTTTAACATATGTAAATGTAGGCGTGTCAGGGGAGGTGTCTCACGTGCGCTCAGTTCCACGTCAATTGTGATGTACAAAAGGAATGTGCGTGGATTCAGGTGTACGCACAGTTTGATAAATCTGGATCTTTTTGTGCGTAGACACTTTTCTGGATTTCACCGTACGTCACTTTTCAGTAGGAAATCCACGCAGGTTTTTGATACATGAGGCCCCTGGTAACCACTGTATTCTTCATTGTCAAGCCTGTAGAAGGACCTGAATCAAAGAATAAATCTCCCCAAACAGTACCATACCTCCTCCCTCTGCACCCTGTCATATTCTTTTTCTAAATCCACAAAGACACAATGGAGTTCTTTCTGACCCTCTCTGTACTTCTCCATCAGCATCCTCAAAGCAAAGATGCATCTGTGGTGCTCTTTCTTGGCATGAAACCATACTGCTGCTCACAGATAGTCACCTCTTGTCTAAGTCTTGCTTCCACAACTCTCTCCCAGATCTTCATTGTGTGGCTCATCAACTTAATTCCCCTGTAGTTGCTACAACTCTGTACATCACCCTTGTTCTTAAAAATGGGCACCAGCACACTTCTTCTCCATTCTTCAGGCATTTTCTCACCCTCAAATATGCCATTGAATATTTGAGTCAAAAACCTCACTGCCATCTCTCCAAGACATTTCCAAACCTCCACTGGTATGCCATCAGGTCCTACTGCCTTCCCCATCTTCATTCTTTTCAGAGCTTCTGAACTTCACCCTCACTAATCTTTCCCACTTCCTGGTCCACAGTTTCTATGACCTCTACTCTTCTTTATCTTTCATTCTCTTCATTCATTAGCTCGTCAAAGTACTCCTTCCATCTTTCCATCATGCTCTCCTCATCTCATAGAACATTACTTTTCCTATCTTTAACAAGTCTAACCTGCTGCACATCCTTTCTAGCCTGATCCCTGTCTCTCACCAGTCATTGCAAGTCTTTCTCTCCATCGTTAGTGTCCAGCCTCTTATTTACCTTCTGTTGCTAATCAGTATTACATCTGTACTGTAATACTAGTTATTGCACATAAAAAGAATAACATGGCATGGCGAGCGGGCAGGATTCAGGAAGTTGTTCACTGAAGGTTTGTCTTAATAGAGCTGCATGCATTATGAGCTGTTTTCACAGGAGTGTGAGCTAGAACTGGGCTGGATGAATATTACATGAAGGCCTAAAAGAGGAAGAGTCTGCTTGTGTTGAATGAGTTGAGAGGAAATCTTAACTTCAAGCAACAAGATGAATAATCACATTTTCAAGGTTTGACCAAGAATGGCGGACTAGCACTTTTAGTGGTTATTTTTTCTTGCTTAAAACTGTTTCCAAACCAGTTTACACATTTTTTCTAGTCTCATCTCCTTTGAGCTCTTGAGCCTTGAATATTTATCTAAATATTTTTTTCCTCTCGTATGCCAGCTTTCCTGCTGCTCAGTTTGTTTTTCTTTCATTCATCCTCATTTTTCTCATAAATACCATCCCTGTCATGACGTTGACTCATGACTCTGTAACGGCCGTGTCTCCGGACTGTGGGGCAGGACAGCTGCCTTCAGTAACGAACGACAAAAAGACACAAATGGACAACAGCCATGGTTTGAAATTCTCAGGGAGGCATTTGAAACAAACCTAAATTCATGATTTTTTTGCTTTTTATTAAATTATAGTTGGTGTTATCTCATTTCACAATATTTCCTTACTTGTATCTTTTCTTGCAGTTCTTAAAAACAAATTAAAAAATCACATAAAAACACGCGGCTCGATTGAGAGTACAGGTGGTCCCCGACTTACGAGCGAGTTCCGTACTTATGAGTTGCTCGTAAACCGAAAATTCGTACCTCGGAACGGCCCGCAGTGGCTATCTCGTAAAACCGGAACTTTGCTCGCAAATAGAAAAAAGACGCTAGCGCTGCGGCGCACACCCGTTTATCAACATGAGACTGAACAAGCGTACATACTGATCCTTAAACATGCACAACACTTTATTTACAAGCAGTTAGCTAGCACATTACACCACACATTCATCTATAAACACATACCTGTACAGTTTTTTCTGTACAACAGTGCTTTTCTCCGCCTTTTGTTTTCACACGACAGACACGTCGTCTCTCGCCCCCCCCTCCGCGCGCTCTATGTGCAGTCAAAGTGCAGTGCAACTGTCTAGTCCAGACAGAAAGGACTGTTTATGCCTCTTTTCCACCGCTCGGCTCGGCTCGGGTTGGATCGGCTCAGGTCGGCTCAGTTCGGGTCGGGTCACATCTATGTTCTGTTTCCACAGCTTTTTTGTACCCCTTCTGTGGGCGGGGTCCAGAATCCTACTCGTCTTACCACATGGTGGCAGTAGTGTTCCTCAAGCTATTTACTACAGTACTAGCCACCACTAGAAGAAGAACACAATAAAGACTTTGTTTCACATATTATCAATTCTATCAAAAACCACAAAGCTGATATTTTTCAAAAAAATCTAGTGTGATCACAACATGTTCATATACGAAATGTATCCTGTTGGAGTTATTTGAAATAAAATTCAATGTTTTATAGACATAAATGTGTCAACCTACGTCCATTATTTTCTACTTTGTTTCACATATTATCAATTCTATCAAAAACCACAAAGCTGATATTTTTCAAAAAAATCTAGTGTGATCACATCATGTTCATATACGAAATGTATCCTGTTGGAGTTATTTGAAATAAAATTCAATGTTTTATAGACATAAATGTGTCAACCTACGTCCATTATTTTCTACTTTGTTTCACATATTATCAATTCTATCAAAAACCACAAAGCTGATATTTTTCAAAAAAATCTAGTGTGATCACAACATGTTCATATACGAAATGTATCCTGTTGGAGTTATTTGAAATAAAATTCAATGTTTTATAGACATAAATGTGTCAACCTACGTCCATTATTTTCTACTTTGTTTCACATATTATCAATTCTATCAAAAACCACAAAGCTGATATTTTTCAAAAAAATCTAGTGTGATCACAACATATTCATACACGAAATGTATCCTGTTGGAGTTATTTGAAATAAAATTCGAATTTTTATAATTTATTTTCGTTGTGCAAACACAGGTTTTGGAAAAAGTCAAAGCGAAACTACTTTAAATGCAGCACATTTGACCATACGTGACAATATTAAAGCGTGGTTAAGCTCAGGAGCCCTCGTACTATTAAAGTCAGCTATGAAATATATTTTATATCTGTTCATTGAGCTACATTTAAAGACATAAAGCCGCCCGCGCGCCGCGTGTTACTCGTGGCGAAACTACTTTTTAAAATCGTGCAGTTTTGAGCAGTACGTGATTTTATTAAGGACACGTTCAGCTGAAGACCCATCTTTGCTATAAATTTAAAAAATAACAATTGTTTTTACCGTGTTATTCATGTAAAAGTCCTGCCGTGGTAGCTTCCCTCGCTTCCGTAAAAACAGCTCTCGTCTCCTCCTCCCTCCTTCCGGAGCGGGTGAGCTCGCTTCAGTACACCTCTGAAAGCAGCCCGAAAATCTCAGGAAATCTCGCGCGGCTCCGCTCGGAATAGCCGGTGGGAAAGGATGAAAGGGGGTCTCTGCGACGCACATATGACGTAACATCCGACCCGAGCCGACCGGTGGAAAAGGGGCATTATTATCCTAACTTCATACAGAAAAAGTTTTAATAACTTACCGAAAGCCGTCTGCTTGCGCCGCCTTCAGATGCATCTGTTAGCATTAGCCCCCCCGAATCCGCAGCTCCGGGCAGTCCGGTTTATCTGCATCTCCAAAAATGCTGTCGGCTTTGTTATTCCAAGTTAGCTCGTTGTCCCCCGATGTCTTCGGCTTCCAGTCCGACATCGAGGCGAGCTCCAGGGACCTCTGATCGCACAAAGCCGGCTGTCGAAGCAACAGCTCTGGTGGGGTCCGGTTTAGCATGTTAGCCTTAGCTCATACCATGAGCTGCTGGTCTCGCGCGGCGCTGTGGGAGCGCTCGGCGGAGCGATCGCGGCTGCTGCTCCAGTCCTGAGACATTCACAGAGTTCAGGGAGTGTTTCCAGTTAATTTATCCGTATGAGGCATGCTCTTATGGGAGAAACAGTCCTCCAAAAGCCGACTGCCGAGTGCCGAGACTGGAACTAATGAATGTAAAATGGCGGAGGCGGTATTTCCTGTTCCTGGTTCCCGCTAGCCTGGTTGAAACCAGACCCTTGTCCTTCACTTCGCTTCGTACTAGGGTCTGGCATCTCTCCCATAGACAACGATTTCTCCGTTAGATTTTTGAATGGACCAATCAGAGAACAGAAGGCGGAGTTTTGTTAGTTTAGCCTGGCGAGGTCCAGGCTATTCAGATAAATAGCTCAGAAACCACTCGGTGGATATTTTTTCTGCTACCAGTGTGTAATTATATGGCTCTAATTTACTGACTGTTGGCCTAGATGAAACATTTGAGATAAAATTCGATTTTTTATCATTTATTTTCGTAGCGCACCCGAGGCTGTTTGGAAAATGTCAAACCGAAACTATTTAAATCCAGCAGATTTGACCATTTCGTGAATTGATTTAGGAACTGTTAAGCTCAGGAACACTTCTGATATAACGTCAGCTAAGAAATATACTTTTCTCAGCAAAGAAATAATAGTTTTTTACCTTGTTTTCGTGAAAATTCCTTCGTGGCGGCAGCCATTTTGACTGACGACGTCAGTCGACGTCGTTCAAAACTCCGCCTTCTGTTCTCTGATTGCTCAGGAACACTTCTGATATAACGTCAGCTAAGAAATATATTTTTCTCAGCAAAGAAATAATAGTTTTTTACCTAGTTTTCATGAAAATTCCTTCGTGGCGGCAGCCATTTTGACTGACGACGTCAGTCGACGTCGTTCAAAACTCCGCCTTCTGTTCTCTGATTGGTCCGGTCAAAAATCTACCGGAGATATCCTTGTCTATGGGACAAGTCCCAGACCCAGCAGTGAAGGGAAATGAGAATTGAGCGGAGCTGCGTAGGAATGGCGAGGGCCAGGCTAGGTTCCCGCAGGAAGTTGTTCAAAAAAGCACGAAATTATTTAAAAAAAAATGATAATAATGATACTTTACGTATTTATAAAGCCATTTAAAACATTCACAGCTGCAACAAAGTGCTATACACATGAAATTAAGAACATTTAAACCCAAAAAAAAAAAATTTTTTTTTTTTTTTTTTAAATTTCATATTTTTATTAATTATGATAATCTCGTAAAGTCGAACGCTCGTAGGTCAGGGCGCTCGTAAGTCGGGGACCACCTGTAGTGTTAATGATTTTATAAATAAAAACAGCTCATAGAAACACTGAACTTTGTTATCTTAGAAATCTGTCTTTAAACTACCATTCTGCTACTTTTTTCCACTTTTCTGCGCCCATTAGCTTTCAGCTACTGTGTCGCTGATTCTGGCAGTAGCAATTATATTGCTAATTTTTAACTTGATCAACTGTTTTGCCAATTGTAAACTATAATTTTTGTTAATTTTATCATTTGTTGTGCTCATTCTTTCTGCAGTTATGCTCTTTTACTACTTTTAGCTTCTAGCTAGTGTTCTGCTTCTTTAAGCTTTAAGCTGCTTTTAACTTGCAGTTATTTAATATTTAATTTTTTAGTATGTTTTACTTGTTTAGGCTTCTAACAATTTTGCTGCTTTTAGTTTTGCTTTTAGTTTTTAGCTACCTTTCTGTTCCTTTTAGATCAAATCAACAGTTTTGCTCATTGCAACTTCTTTTTATCAGATTTTACTTTTGTTTTGTGTTTTGTGCGCTGCTGCTTTTTGCTTTTAGCTCGACTCAGTTTAGCTTCAGTTCTGCTCATTTAAGCTTCTTTTTTTGCTCATTTTAGCTTCAGATTTACTCAGTTTAGCCTCAATTCTGCTCGTTTAAGACCCCTTTCTGCTAATTTTATCCTTCATTTTGCTAAATTTCAGCAAATAGTCTAATTCAGCACTCAGCAGTTATTTCTACAGCTTTGAATATGTTTTTTCAAAAGCATAAAACCAGATACAAACATGCCTTTACACATAGCGTATGTGAAATTACTATCTACAACCGTCTCTGTGTTATTCTGTATATTTCCTGTACTTCAGGGATGTGTAATCCATCTGTCGTCCCTCTGGATGTGATGTAACGTTAGCTCAGAACAAGCTTTGATGTCTGTGTTTCCATCCTCATTTCTCTCGATTTGCTTTTCTTTAAGTCACACACATAAACACGATCCGACAAACCGCTTCCTCCTAATCCCACGTCTGCTGTTGTGGGGAAGGATCAGTCGTCACGGTAACCACTGCCAGCTGTAGGTGATGATGACGGTGCTGACATCACCGGTGCTCACTGGAGGAATATTTCCTGTCTGCATGGAGATAAACAAACGTGTGCACGTGTTAAAGAAAACACACATCCGGACAGTGTGTGTGTTTATTAGGATTAATTCTCAATCTCAGGGACTTGGATGTGATTTAAACGCAAACTTCCGGCTGAACTCAACACAGAATCGCACAAATCAAGAAAAACGGCATAATTCTGCGTTTTGTTTAAGCTTTATGTAATTGCAGATTAAATATTTTACTTTATTTGATTTGTAAATTTATAAATCGGGGCGTATTTGTCAGCATAATTGATGAATGATCTCAGCTGCAGCTCTTGATGCTCGTAAACAAACCCCGGCTGCTGTGGAGCATCTGTCGAGACTCTGCTTTCACTCAATCAGCTGGGAACGGCTAAAGAAAACACCACATTAGACTGTAATGAGAAATAAAGTGTTTTTATCATCTGTTAGCAAAATATCCCATTAACCAGTGGACAGATTATAATGTGATACTTGGATGTGCATCTACAACTGAAACTATTCAAGATAGCTGCTACAGCTAATTAAACTTAGCCAACACATAAATAAGAATAACAGTTAATTTTAGAGATATTGATCTAAAAGATGCTGTGGGAGTAGATAAGAGTAGTCCTGTCACAATAAACAATAAACCAATTAATTGCATGATAAATTAAAATGAGGTTAATCATCTTCATTTATCAGCTTTATCGTTTCTTCTTGTCTCTCTCTTTTTACTGAAGACACTGGATGACAAAAGGCTCAACTCTGGTGCTCTTCACTGACTCCTCCTTTTCTCTTTAAAATCTGTTTTAACCGTCCAAAATCGTGTTTTTGTATCGGTAAAAGCAGCTAAGCTGAGAAGCTAAGCTAACAGGACGACCTCGGGGGGAAAAAACCTCTGTCTTGCCAAAGCTCCAAGATTCACGATTGAAACCTGTGCCTTTGTGTAAAAAGTTGTTTTTCTCTGCAAAAAGAAGCTGAGCCGGAAGTTGAGCCGGAAAAGGGTAGCGTGCCCTCTCCGGGTCGGGGAGGAGGTCCTGCCCCAAGTGGAGGAGTTTAAGTATCTCGGGATCTTGTTCACGAATGAGGGAAAACTGGAGCGTGAGATCGATAGGCGGATAGGTGCAGCGTCCGCAGTGAAGCGGGCGCTGTACCGGTCTGTCGTGGTGAAGAGAGAGCTGAGTCAAAAGGCAAAGCTCTCAATTTACCGATCGATCTACGTTCCCACCCTCATCTATGGTCATGAGCTTTGGGTTATGACCGAAAGAACAAGATCTCGGATACAAGCGGCTGAAATGAGTTTTCTCCGCAGGGTGGCTGGACTCTCCCTTAGAGATAGGGTGAGAAGCTCAGTCATCCGGGAGGGACTCGGAGTAGAGCCGCTGCTTCTCCACATCGAGAGGAGCCAGTTGAGGTGGCTCGGGCATCTGGTTAGGATGCCTCCTGGACGCCTCCCTGGTGAGGTGTTCCGGGCATGTCCCACCGGGAGGAGACCCAGAGGAAGACCCAGGATACGCTGGAGGGACTATGTTTCTCGGCTGGCCTGGGAACGCCTTGGGATTCCCCCAGAGGAGCTGCTCCAAGTGGCTGGGGAGAGGGAAGTCTGGGCCTCCCTACTTAGGCTGCTACCCCCGCGACCCGACCCCGGATAAGCGGAAGAAAATGGATGGATGGATGGATGGATGAAAGAAGCTGAGAACATGTTTACTGATTATTTATTTAAAACCACGCCGAGCGTCCGCCATTTTGAGAACCGAAAAAAGGAAGGAGAGACGGCCCATGTCACGTCAAGGGGTCTCCCTCCCATTTTTCAAAAAGAGACCCGCTGCTCGCTCCCTCACTATCCATCCTTCAGTTTAAATAGTCTTTTACTGCCATTCAGTGGTCAAAAAAGGTACTACATTCAAAACAAATTACCGGTAACCAACATTTCTTCTTAAATTTGCCAATAATTACTAATCATTGTCAAATTTCAAACAATATTATCGTTTATCGCAATCATTTCTGAGATAATTAATCGCCCAGTAAAATTTCCTTGTGTGTGGCTACATCTAGCTGTTTAGAAATGTTCAGTTTGACAACTGGGCTTCCACGTTAAAGTCCAAAATGGCCACCATCATATACATGTTTTCAAGTCAGCCATCCCGAACATTTGAGGAAACTATGCGTTCTAATTATATTACTTTAAAGTACATTTTCTTTAAAAGGTGGCCCTTGGAGTGGTCAAAGTTTTAGGGCCAAGGCCACCATTGGCCACACCCTGGCTCCACCCTTGCACCTAGTCATGGATAAAATTGCTCCCTCCACTCAACAGGATCAGTCACTTTGCGCTGCCTCGGACAAACAAACAATCAAAGCTGCTTCTATTCTTCTGCACAGTGTAACTCCTGCCCACTTGGGTATCTTGTACCGAAAACATTCAAGTTTCTTCGCATTCTCTGTTTAATTCCAGTCCAGAAAAATGCTAATCTCAAAAACCACATTCACAATTAAATATCCTCCTCAACGGGGGACATTGGTGTACCACTTGATTTAAAGCTGTATCTGGTTGCTGGATGATAGAACAACGGATACATCTACTAATCAAGTCCAAATCATTAGCAGTTTATTCCATAATTCAGTACTGTACTTACAGCTTAATGTATATCTGAGTGTTCTTTGCGGCTGAAAAAGATCCGAAATCTCCCGGGAACTGAATCTCACATTCGGTCAGAGCCATGTTATCTCCTCTACTTCACACCAAACCCTCTCGTCTGAGCAGTGTGTGTTGCAACAAGTGTTGGGCTGACAGTAGACTCCACCGTCACACTCATGCCAAACAACAGCCCGGGAGCCTTTTGTCTGCAGCACACTGTGTCTGAAAAGAGCAGCAGACAGTAAGGACAATTTGACACCAGGCTAACTTATAGATTTATCCACTTCCAGCCTCTTTTCTCTTCTTTACTACAGAAATCCGAGGCTTAGAGTCCAGAGAGAGCGTTTGTTTAGACAACACTGTTGCACTTTTTTAATGCACCAAAAGGTGGCAATGCACAAAGCATACCCTGTAAGTACCAGGTACTTTACCTTGTATGTACAGGAGCTTACCTGGTAATTACCCATTACTCACAGGTTGCTTACAAGGTACTTACAGAACACTTAGATATAGCTTACGTACCTCTTAATTACAGGATGCGTAGTTGGCACTTAGCTGGTTCCAACAGTGTACTTATAGGGTGTTTACCTGTCACTTACAAGGTACTTAGTTAGAACTTAGCTGGTCCCAACAAGATACTTATAGGGTACTTACCTGGTACTTGCAGGGTACTAAGTTAGAACTTAGCTGGTACCAATGGGATACTTATAGTGTACTTACCTGGTACTTACAGGGTACATAGTTAGAACTTAGCTGGTTCCAACAGGGTACTTATAGGGTGTTTACCTGTTACTTACAAGGTACTTAGTTGTATAGGGTATTTACCTGGTACTTACAGGGTAATTACATTGTATTTATAGGGTACTTAGTTGGAAAGGTACAGTACTTGCATGTAGCTTACTTAATACTTACATGGCACTCACAGGTTGCTTACAAGGTACTTAGCTGGTACTTACAGGATACCTATCAGTCACTTACAGAGTAATTACATGTTGTTTACCTTATACTAGCAACGTACTTAGTTGGAACTCACTGGGTACTTACATTTGGTTTACCTGGTACTAACTGGAATTTATCTGGTACTTATAGGGTATTTACAAGGTTTTTACCTGGTATTTACAGGGCACCTATGTGGTACTTATAAATTACTTGTCTGGCACTTACAGTACGTGTCTGGTACTTTCAGGGTGCTTACGAACTATTTACAGGTTACGGTACTTATTTGAGGCTTACAGAGTATTTACCTGTCATTTACAGGATACTTGTCTCATACTCACAGGGTACTTACGGGATACTTAACTGGAACTTAACTTAGCTGGTACTAAGGTGTATTTACAAGCTCTCTACCTGGTATTTACAAAGTACCTACATGGTATTTACAAGGTACTTGGTTGGAACTTACAGGGTACTTAAAGGGATCTTGTAGTATACAGACTGGTTGCATGTCAGGTATGTACCTGAAATGTACCTGGCACCAAGAGAGAATGTATCTGGTACTTACTGGTACATTGTCATAGTTTTGTTGTGTGTGCTACCAAAACAGTAATCTGGAGCTGTCTTCTGCTTCTCCTTCAGATGCTCAAAACTCTCCAGCTTTTGATTTCAGCTGCTTAGAGTAAAATCCTTTTAGAAGATTAAAAAATAGGTTGGTAGATAAATGTATGGAGGAGGTAAAAGAGTTAAAGATATTTGTATGAAACATCACATATAAAACAAAGGAGGATGCAGAGACGGAAAGGCAGAAAGAAGAGAGGGTTGTGGATTTAGAAAAGAAAAACATGGGACAAGAAACAAAGTGCAGATGGAGTTGATTAAACTGTACCTTTTTTTTTTTCTTACCAGATATCGACGAGGTATAGTCGATATACCATCACAGTCCCTTTTGAAAGGTTGCACATTTGTAATTTCTTCCTTTGTTCTTGATTTTGACAGTTTTCTAATCCCGTTCAATAATAAAAGCAAACAAACCGATGCTGATTCATGCGTTATCACAAGGTCGGCTGTGTTAGCCGAGGCAAACATCAAAACCATTTTCATTGGAAAAGACTAGCTGGATTTCCTTTATACTTTCAGCTACACTAAAATATCTTGGCATCAGGAAAAAAAATCCACATCACAAACATTCTCTTTGACCCAAAGCGTATCCTATAAGGCCTGTATGTCTGCGAGGACCTCCAGGAGTATC
This sequence comes from Garcialebias charrua, assembly GCA_038048925.1. Classification (NCBI taxonomy): domain Eukaryota; kingdom Metazoa; phylum Chordata; class Actinopteri; order Cyprinodontiformes; family Rivulidae; genus Garcialebias; species Garcialebias charrua. The sequence continues at coordinate 21,668 of JBBPBX010040865.1, forward strand.
AGAGCAAACAAGAGAAATTATGTTTTCTGTCAAAATCCACTGAGAATGCGGAGTGCTGCATGACTTGATCCTGAACTTTGCTGAAAAAAGTTTAATCTGAGAAGCAGTTAAGCTAAAAGTTAAAAAGAAGTAAAATTCTAGCTGAATGTAAGGGTAGTCAAAAAGCTAAATGTAGCAAAAGGTTAGCTAAAATCTAAAAAGAGTAGAAGGCTACATAAAAATAGAAAATTAGTAGCAGAAGCCAAACATGGTTAGTTAAATAGTGGCACACTAATTACAAGTAGCAAAAAGGTAACTCAACATGACAAAAGGGTCAAAAGTATCAAAAGACTAAAAGCGACAAAATGCAAGCTAAATGTGTAAAGTAGCAAAAGGCTACAAAACATAGCAAGAAACTGGCTAAACATGGCAAAGGCTATCTAAAAGCTAAAAGTAGCAATAGCTAAAAGTAGCACAAAACAAGCAAAAAGCTACAAGTAGCAGAAAAGTAGGGAAAAGCTAAAAAATATAAAGCTACCTTAAAGCTAAATGTAACAAAAGGCTATCTAAACAGCAGGTAGATAGACATCGAAAGTAGCAAAAGGCTCATTAAAATTGGCAAAAGGCTATCTAAAAGCTAAACTATGAAAAGGGTATGTAAAACCTAAAATTAACAAAAGGCTAGGTAAAAGAAGCACAAAGCTTAATTTATTGTTGTAGTACTCGAGACCAATCTTGGTCTTGAGACCGGTCTCAAGACCACTTTTTGATGGGCTCGGTCTTGTCTTGGACTCGCCCGCATTTGGTCTCAGTCTTGTCTCGGTCATTGAGGACTCTGTATTTTATTTCAAGACCAGTCAAGACCACAACTGTGGAAATATCATTAATTGCCAGAATATTGTCCAGTTTATTTGTTAACATCTTTGTTTTTATTGGATACAAACGTATTGATTCAAATCCAAGTGATAACGTGACTCATTGCTAAATACTTTTTTTGTTACCGCTGTCACCCCCACCCCCTTTCACTCGCATGCATCACCCCCAGTGTAGATTGGGCGGTTTACTGCCAATTGGGCGGTTTTCATTCTGGTTTTACTGGGAACTCTGGGAAAAATTTAGTTGGATTGTTGTGTTTTGCCACATATTGTTAAATTACCTTGGCTTGGACTGATGTGCGTTCATGTTCAAACAGTAAATATACTGTAACGATATATTGAATGAGTGGATTTTTGTGGGATGTGGCTGTTTGTAACAGATTTTTAGTGTGGAAAACCTCAACTCTATCTGGCAACACTGGTCACTCCAAGAAAATGAGAAGTGATTGTCTGTGCGCGGGAGAAGATGTCTGCCATATCGTCAGTTATAAAATTCACCTATTTAAATCACAAAGAATATACCCGTATTTTCCGGAATATAGGTTGCGGCTTTTTATCATTTTTTTCATGCCCTGCAACCTATATTCAGGTGCGACCTATTTATGGCTTTTTATAAAATAAGCTGATTTGTAATCATTTATTAACAAAAATTAAACTGAGACACACTCTTACAATAATGTCAGCTAACAAATATATATTTTTAGGTGTTTATCCTGCTAAAATTATTCATTTATTAAAGAAAAGTTCAGCTCAGACACATATTTGCTATAATTTTTATCAAACAAATAATTGTTTTTAAGTGTTAATCTTCTTAAAAGCCTTGCTGTGCGCTCCTGTGGCAGACATTTGCAGCAGAGCTAAACACGGTCCACATTTTGACGTAGGTGCGACCTATATTCAGGTGCGACCTATATATGGATTTTTCCAAATTTTTGGCAATAATTGGACAATGCGACCTATATTCAGGTGCAACCTATATTCAGGAAAATACGGTACTTGTAACTATCGGTAATATCCATTTATGTAACTTTGTAGGTGTATATATACTATTTTATTGAAACCACTGTGCAACTATATGGTTATCCTCGGTCTTGAGTTTGAACTTATGAAGAGTGTTTTGCCACTTCAGTGTTTTAAGGCTTGGCATGTGATGAAACTGCTTCCAGTTTAACAGCTGTGTAATTTTATTGTTGAATCACATGAAGTTAGGTCTCTGAATGTCTGATTTATTTACCGGTATGTTGCTTTGAAAATGTATAAAAGCTGATATACATGTATTCATTCAAAAGCTAACTTAACGTTGCAGTATGTAACATTTATAAAAAAAAATTATAATAAACAATTATATTTTATTTATTTTATTTGAGGTCTCGGACTCTAAAAGTCTTGGTCTTGTCTTGGTCTTGGTACATTCTGGTTTTGGTCTTGACTTGGTCTTGGGTTAGGTGGTCTTGAACACAACACTAGCTTACTCAATGCTAAAAGTTGCAAAATACAAGCAAAAAGTAGCTGAATTGTAGCTAAAAGTAACAAAAATAAGCTGAATGATAGCTAAAAGTAACTAAAAGTAGCTGAATGGTAGCTAAAAGTAACAAAAAGTAGCTGAATGGTAGCTAAAAGTAACAAAAAGAAGCTGAATGATAGCTAAAAGTAACAACAAGTAGCTGAATGGTATAGCTAAAAGTACAAAGTAACAAAAAGTAGCTGAATGGTAGCTAAAAGTAACAAAAAGTAGCTGAATGGTAGCTAAAAGTAACAAAAAGTAGCTGAATGGTAGCTAAAAGTAACAAAAAGTAGCTGAATGGTAGCTAAAAGTAACAAAAAGAAGCTGAAAGATAGCTAAAAGTAACAAAAAGTAGCTGAATGGTAACTAAAAGTACAAAGTAACAAAAAGTAGCTGAATTGTAACTTAAAGTAACAAAAAGAAGCTGAATGGTAGCTAAAAGTAACAAAAAGTAGCTAAATGGTAGTAAAAGTAACTTAATGGCAGCTAATATTGTAAAAAGTAGCAGAATGGAAGCTAACATCTAGACGTAGCTTACAATAATAAAAATTGAGTATTTCTACCTGCTGAAGAAGATTTTAAAGAGAGCAATTTTTTTAAAGGAATTGAAAACTCCATGTCTTTCTGTGGGAAAATATTTGTAAACAAAAAGTACAGTATTTTCTGGTGTATAGGTCGCACCTGTGTATAGGTCGCATTGTCCAATTATCACTAATAGATTGGAAAAATCCCTAGATAGGTCGCACCGGTGTATAGGTCGCACCTACGTTTAGCTCTGCTGCAAATGTCTGCCACAGGAGCGCACAGCAAGGCTTTTAAGAAGATTAACACTTAAAAACAATTATTTGTTTGATAAAAATTATAGCAAATATATGTCTGAGCTGAACTTTTCCTTAATAAATGAACGTAATTGTGAAATGAGCTGGATTTAAAAATTTGTTTCGCCGAAAGTGATAAAAAGCCATATATAGGTCGCACCTGAGTATAGGTCGCAGGCCATGAAAAAATGATAAAAAGGTGCGACCTATACACCGGAAAATACGGAAATGTTCTGAAAAAGTATCAAAAAAATAACAATATATAAATCAGTGCACTCATCTCCTGAATGAGCTGAACATTTTGATACAAGAACAACTAAAACAATCCAAAGTGTCTGGAAGTACATGTAGTTAGATTGCTAAGAACGTACATAAAAATCAGGGATGCTGAACCAGCTTTCACGCAGCATGTGAGCTGGATCTGTACACAGGAAATGAAAGACTCCAAGGTTTTATTACTTTCCTCACCCCTGCCTTTCAGAAAGGACCAACGAGGGTACACAAACTCAGGTAAAGAAACAATAAACGTTTCGATGTAGCAGGATCAGCAAGCTCGGCCGTTGTTTAGACTGATGGTCACATTTGTCTCTTGACGTCGTTTGGCAGAACGATTTATCATCAACTTCTCATTCTGTTACCGAACATTAAAAGCAGCTGTCATTTCACATGTCCCTACATGTCCGCCAATGAAACAGGATCAATTTTTAGCTTCTAAGCAGGGCTGGAAGTGTTCAGCGGCACAGTTGAGTCAAGAAAGAGATAATCAAAGGCAAGTGACCAAAATGAAACCATCCAAAACAAGGTGTTGTACTGTAGTTGGTAGAGGAACTGAAGAGTGGTTGAGGACTAGGGGAGCATATGGTGTCCTTGCAGGTTTATTTTTAGTTGGCTGCTCCTACTGAGCGACGAGGAGGAAGCGACGCACTCCATCTTTTCCTCCCCGGTTGTCTTTTTTTGCTCCATCCTTTGCTCAGTCTGAGTTCAGAGGGTTTGCCGCAAACTAAAGCTACAAAAACAAGAATTAGACTCAGATATTCAGAGGACTGTGCATCTTTTTTTTTTAAATTAGATTGATAGATATGGTGACGTCCCATTATTTTAGCAGATGGTAGCTCACTCAAGAGCGGGTAATTTAGCGTTGTTGTCCAGACGTTTAAATTACGGCGTGTATTTTTGCAAGTGTTGGAAAGAATGTGTCTGTATTTTTGTTTGGACAAAGCTTCATGAAGTTGAGTTTGCCGGCACAAAGAGGTCAGGCTATGCTCACCCAGTCTGTACATCGTCATGGCCGTTTTGCAGATATGTTTCTTATTGTCTCCTTTTTTGGTGATTTAGTCTAAAAGTTCTTCAAATTAGTCTGTATTTTTCATTCCATTCCAGTCCGGAGAGCGTTTTAATTTATCTTTAAGTGTTATTTAGTTGAACTTTCTATAGCTGTTTGTGGCTGACAAAGGTTTAAAGGTGCTAGACGTTGAATCAGCCAATCTTTCATTATTTTGATGTTTTAGGAATAACTGGGTTGATAAAGGTAGGAAGTACAGTATATGTAGATATTGTCAATTGAATCCAGATTTTTTTTTAAACGTAAAAAGCAGTAACTCACTGGGCTGCCACAGTTCGTGTTCGGCATTCGCAAGGGAGTCTCCAAAACATTCAGTGGTTTGTAGTTTCCTTCCATGACTCGCAAAGGTTTGCGGTCTTGTCATTTCAATTTTGAACATGTGCAGAAAATTTGCGTGCCGAATTTTCCCTCAACATGCCGGTCTAAAAAAACATCTTTGATAAACTACTTAAATTGGTTCAAATTGCCCTGTCTTCATTTTAAAAGTTAAATCCAGTAAATCAAATTAATAAATGCAGGGAAGGGTGCTTGAGTTGTGTTTTGTTAAAAAAACAAAGAAAAAAATTCACTCAAAGGCCCCACAGATTGTGTAGATTTCAGTGAGGGTATTATTGAAAACTTACCAATTTCCTTGCAGTTTTGGGTCACTGATGATTAGATTCCAACTCAGTGAGGATATTTCTGTTCTGGGAACTCTAACCTACAACAGCCATTGGGGTGTCAGAGGGATTATACTCTAGTCGACTGACGGCGTTCTTCAGCTTGTAGGGTTGGTGTTTTTTGGTGCTCCGCAGTCCAGTCTTAAGCTTCCTTCGCACTGAATTATGAGCCCCTACAATATCGATTACATACCCATTAAAAATTAGGCTAGACTGGCGAGTTTGGAAAATCCTGTCTGAAGGCAATCATGATACTGCTGCTTTCATAGTACCGGTAGTTCTCAAAATGGGGTTTCCTGCTTTTTCCCTTATTTCTATGAAGTTCTCACACCCCTTTTATTTGCCTGCCCTGGTAGGACTCTCTAAGACCGCTTCACAAACTTGAAACAATCACAGTCATAGTTTTGGCATGATGCTCGTCCATCTTCAAATTCTTGACCACCTGGCTGGTGCACTGTAGCGCCATTTCAAGGCTACGCTTCCATTGTTGCCACAACACTCCAATCCTGAACTCAGGATCTTCCCACCACAATGATAAACCACCAAAACCTTGCTAGAAAGGTTTTATGGACTCTCAGAATCATTCTGGACCCATCAGAATTTACTATGTGTAATTAGTATTGAACTACCAGTACATTCCTAATTTTCACCTGAACATCTTGCCAAGCCTTACAAAGACCATTAATGCTCTGGCTAATTATGTGTGAAAGGGGCATGTGGGCTGAGGTAGCTTGGTGGTCAGTGCCATGGTCTTGTAATACTGAGTTTGCAGGTATGAGCCCTGGTTGCATCAGGAAGGGCATCCGGCGTAAAACACATTGCCAACATTCTGGTTGGACCAGTTGCAGCGCTGCAACGCTTGAGAAAACTTCTGTTTTCTTTGTAATGTACAGTATTATTTTGCTAAACCTATTAGTATTGGTTTGTCTTCTTAAAAATACATTACATGTTATTGTAATGAGGCAAGCTATAATTTATATAAAGTGTTTTTCTAACTGAAACTCTTGCCGAAGTGAATTTAGATGATCAGTTGAGAAAGAGAAATGAGTCATCTGCATAATAGTCAAAGTCAAAGTCAACTTTATTGTCAGAACTGCAATATGTACAGGACATACACAGGATTGAAATTGCGTTTCTCTCAGTCCCTCGGTGCAACAGTAACCATCTAAACACTAAACACTAAAACATTTAATAAACATAAGCATAAAATAGTAAAAGTGTAACACTGTCCTGAGTTTTTTCATAGTAGTATAAAAGTATGAAAATTTACACCAACACTGAAACACCAAACACCCCTAAAACACCAAACACCCAATGAACATAAGCATAAAATGAAATAATAAAAGTGTAATACTGTCCTGAGTTTTTTCATAGTACTAGTATAAAAAGTATAAAAAGTATATCTATAAAATAAACTGAAGGTTCTAGCATTGACATTTGCAAAGAGTGGCACAGCAGCATATGAGTTAATGTACACAGTATATGTATGAGGTAGTTGATGTTGGTACAGGTAGTCCCCGACTTACGAGCGCTCTAACTTACGAGGATCCAGACTTACGAGCTGGCAAATTTTTGGAAAAAACGCAAAAAATACTGAGTTTTTCTGTGTTTTTTCACCACAGTTCGTTAGCTAAACATGTGGACACACGTTTCCGATCATTTTTATGCACTCATAAGCAGTTTTTCGATGAAAAACGAGTGTTTGTAGTCGCGCTAGCAAAACCGTTCCAACTTACGAGCGAAATTCCGGACTTACGAGACACGTGGCGGCCGTTCCAAATTACGAGATTTCCGTGTTACGAGCGCCTCGTTGTAACGGAACTCGCTCGTAAGTCGGGGACTACCTGTATAGAAGCAAAGTGGCATATGCAGTAAGGCACATAAGGCACGTTTGGCATCCTTAGATAAGGCTACTCAGAGAATACTGTATATGTATCAGCAGTAGTGTAGATATAAAAGTAGTGTAAATGTAAACAGTAGTAATAAATGTAAACCGTATTAATAAATGTAAACAGTGAATGTAAACAGTAGTATGACTATAGGCAGTAATGTAATACAAACATTAGTGCAAATATGAGAAGTAGTGCAAACTGAATGAGCACATGACCGAGAGTTTAGTGAATAACCCGTTTGATGACACAGGGTCCAGTGTTAAAAACTTTGTGTTGAGTGGTAATGTGTGAGAAAGTTTTTTGTGTTAAGGCAGTTCAAATGGGAGGGGAGGCAGAGCAGGCAGAGTGTTTAGCATTCTGACTGCCTGATGAACAGAGCTGTCTCTCAGTCTGCTGGTTCGAGCCTGGAGACTC
>JBBPBX010040866.1:12247-29150 GCA_038048925.1 Garcialebias charrua
ATGCCTTCTCCAAGTCCACAAAGCACATGTAAACTGGTTGGGCAAACTCCCACGCACCCTCCAGGACCCTGTTGAGGGTGTAGAGCTGGTCCAGTGTTCCACGACCAGGACGAAAACCACACTGCTCCTCCTGAATCCGAGGTTCGACTATCCGACGGACCCTCCTCTCCAGAACCCCTGAATAGACCTTACCAGGGAGGCTTAAGAGTGTGATCCCCCTATAGTTGGAACACACCCTACGGTCCCCCTTTTTGAATAGGGGAACCACCACCCCAGTCTGCCAATCCAAGGGAACTGCCCCCGATGTCCACGCGATATTGCAGAGTCGCGTAAGCCAACACAACCCTACAACAGAGTTAAAGCTCCGTCTTACGGGAGACTCTGCCAGACGTTCCCAGCAGACCCTCACAATACGTTTGGCTCAGATATGACCGTTTTTCATTTTGGCAAAAAAATGGTGCAGTACCACTTTTGTCTGCTAGGGTACACGACCGTTCCCACCTCGTGTCCGACGGCAGCCTCCTCTGGTCGGACACACTCTGTCGCTGCCCGGCCTCCTGCTCTGGAGGTCTGAACTACGAAACCACAGGACAGATTTTGTTGAAACTTACAGAAAGTAACTACTAGGTGGACATTTACAAACTGTTAGCTGTATGAGACATTTGAGATTAAATTCAATGTTTTAGCTTTGTAAATGTGCAGCGGTTAGCTTCGTTGTTTTTCCGGGTACTTTTTAGCAAATAGCTCATAAACCACAGGACAGATTTTTATCAAACTTACAGAAAGTAATTACTAGATGGACATTTACAAACTATTAGCTGTAGGAGACATTTGAGCTAAAATACGATTTAGGAAGACGTCAACGCGAAACAATTTAAATCCAGCAGATTTGACCATTACGTGAATTTATTAAGGAACGGTTAAGCTCAGAAACACTTTTGCTATAATGTGAGCAAAAAAATAATAATAATAATTTTAAGTGTTTATTTTGCTAAATTTTAAAGAAAATGCTGCGGTGCCACCTGTGCCGGTACTCGTAGTGAAACTACTTTTTAAATCCAGTGGATTTGACAATTGCGTGCATTTATTAAGGAAAAGTTCAGCGAAGACGCATCTTTGCTATAATTTTCAGCAAACAAATAATTGTTTTTACCGTGTTAATCTTGTTAAAGTCCTTCCGTGTGGCAGCCATTTGCATCAGAGCTGACCACCGGTCCACATTTCGGGTTGTCAGCGGTGACGCGTAACATACGCGACGCGTCAGCGGTGACGCATAATAGATGCAACTTATAGAAAGGTGCGAGTTATCAGGCGGAAAATACGGTAATCTTTTCAAGGTTGCTCGATCCTTCCTGTGGAGTTTTCATGTTCTCCCTGTGTCTACGTGAGTTTTCCCCCGTTGCTCTAACTTCCTCCCTGTCAGGAACGTTAAATTAATTGTTCTCAACCGGCCTTGGACGTGTGTGAAAATAGCACATCTTTAAACTTCTGCAAATCATCGTTATTTTTATTTTTTCCTTTTGGTGTCGAGGAACCTCTTCTGCTAACTCTGCTTGAAAAAGTTTAATGAGCGCCCTCGAAACAGTGAAGTCACTCAGGTGGGTGGAGCTACAGTAGCACACGACTCCCTGCGGGGTCTTTAACCTGATTTTGGTGTTCTTCGTCGCACTTTCCGGTGCGCCCTGACGAAGTTTTCCTACAGCTGCCTGTGATACAGGTCACGTATATGATTTATGTGGTGGTGTCTAAAGCATCGACTGCTGATGGATCCCAAAGGGTTGAAGTTCACCAACTGAATGTTTGTGTGAACGTTCATGAAGCGTTCTCCACTGAGGTCCATTTTTCTTCTGTTCGTTATTCAGCATCTTTCTCTTTCCAGAATTTTCAAGCTGTTTCAACAAACCATGAATCAAAATGTTCAGCTCTTTCAGGACAATCCTGCTATGACTTTTGGTGTTGGTGCAACTTTAGCTTTTAGAAATATTTTGCCTTTTCTGCAATTGTTCTGCTTCAGCTACATTCGGCTAATTTCAGCTGTTTTTTTCAGCTGTTTTGTGCTCCTTTCAGATTATTTCTGCTAACTACATTTTTGTGCTTCTAACTTCTTTCTGCTAATTTCAGCTTGTTTATGCTCCTTTGATCTTATTTATGCAAGTTTCGGCTATTTCAGCTACTATTTAGGTATTTATGCTAATTTTAGCTTTTCGGCTAATTCCACATTTTTTTGCACTCATTTCAACTTTTTTCTGCCAATTTCAGAAAAGTTGTGCTCTCTCCACTTCCTTCTGGTAATTTAAGCTTCCTTCTGCCTTTTTAGCTAATTTTCAGCTGTTGTTTTGCTCATTTCCAACATTTTCAGATAATTTCTAGAATTTTGTGCTAACTTCTGCTTCTGTCAGACTAAATGTGTGCTGTTTCTGCTTTCTTCTGCTAATTTAGGCTTGTTCATCCATTTCCGCTATATTTCAGCATGTTTTTAGTTAATTTCAGCTGTTTTCAGATAAATTCAAGTTTTTTGTGGTAATTTCTGCTACTTTCAGCCCAGTTAACTTCTTTCTGCTAATCTCAGTTTGTTATGCTCCTTTCAGCTTATTAATGCAAGTTTCCGCCTTTTCTGCTATTTCAGCTACTATTTAGCTGTTGTATGCTAATTTTAGCTTTTTCAGCTAATTCCACATTTTTTGCATTCATTTCAGCTATTTTCAGCCTAATTCAATACAAATGTGCTCTCTCCACTTCCTTTTAGTAATTTAAACTTCCTTCTGTCTTTTGTTGTTTTTTCTAATTTCAGTTTTTTCAGATAATTTTCACTTGTTTGTGCTCATATCTGCTTTTTTCAGCCTAAACATGTGTTCTTTCCACTTTCTTCTGCTAACTGTAAGCTTGTTCTACCTGTGCAGCTAACTTTTTAGCATTTACTAGCTAATTTTGGCTGTTTTCAGATAAAATCAATTATTTAATTGTGGTAATTTCTGCTACTTTTAGCCCACTTAACTTATTTCCGCTAATTTCAGCTTATTGTGCTCCTTTCAGCTTATTTATGCAAGTTTCAGCTTTTTCTGCTATTTCAGCTATTATTTAGCTGTTTTGTACTAAATCAACCTTTTTCAGGTTAGTCCACATTTTTTGCACTTATTTCAAAGATTTTCTGCCTAATTCATCAAAAATATGCTCTCTCCACTTTCTTCTGGTAGTTAAAACTTCCTTCTGCCTTTTTAGCTACTTCCCAGCTGTTTTTTGCTCATTTAAACTTTTTCAGATAATTTTCACTTGTTTGTGCTCATGTCTGCTTTTTTCAGTCTAAACATGTTCTTTCTGCTTTCTTCTGCTAATTGTAAGCTTGTTCTACCTGTGCAGCTAACTTTTTAGCATTTACTAGCTAATTTTGGCTGTTTTCAGATAAACTCAAAATTTTCATTGTAATTTTTGCTACTCAGCCCAATTAACTTATTTCTGCTAATTTCAACTTGTTATACCTTTTTCAGCGTAATTATGCTAGTTTCAGCTTTTTCTGTTATTTCAGCTACTCTTTAGCTGTTTTCAGCTAATTTTAGTATTTTCAGCTAATTTTATATTTTTAGCTAATTTCAGCTCTTTCCACTTCTTCTAGTTTAAGCTTCTTTCTGCCTTTTCAGACATTTTTTAAGCAAATTTCGTAAATGTTGTGCTAATTTCTGCTTATTTAAGCCACATTCAGTAGATATGCGTTCTTTTTGCTTTCTTCTGCTAATTTAGGCTTGCTCTTCCATTCCAGCTATTTTTCAGCAAGTTATTCTGCAATAAGTATTCACACTGCATTTTTGCAGGAAATGCAGTTCCTCTAGTTTGTTTTAAAATCCTTATCCTGACCATCACACCATCTTACGTTGATGTCAACACTAATAATTATACTTTTTTCTCATTATTGTCATTTATGGGCATTTCTTTCTTCTGTTGTGGAGCAACGCTCTCCAGAAGAGTCGTGCAGTGAACACATTTGTTTAATATAAATGATTTGTGTGTGTGTGAGAGTGTATGTGCACACTGTGAAGTGATAATTTAGGTCACTAAGCTTTCTGAAAGACATGTCAAACCAAAAAAAGAAAAAAAAATAGTATTGAATGCCAGTCTGGGGAAAATGTGCATTCACTGCTGGTGTTTGGTGAATTTACAGTCTGGATAAAAATAAAGTACCGTACTTTTTTTTTTTTTATTCTAGGGTTTTTCATAAAAATGATCCAGTTTTTACCAGGTTCAGAAATTATTCAATACAAAAACACACAAAGGACTCAACTGTGTCATTTTGATTCAACTAAAACTAGAGAAAATACATTTCCTGAAAAAACGCCCTTTGAATGCTCATTGCAGAAGAACTTGATGAGAAACAACTGAAATTAGCACAAATAAAATCTGAAATGGAGCTGAAATGCAAGAACATGCCAAAATTAGCTGGAAAAAAGCAGGGGGGAAAAAACATATTTGCTTTTAATGGTTTTAAATAAGTAGACATTAGCATAAACATGAGAAAAGTAGCTAAAAAAGTTGAAATTGGCACAAAAAAAAGGGTGAAAAGTAACGGAAAGGCAGAAAGAAGCTTAAACTACCAGAAGGAAGCAGAAAGAGCTGAAATGAGCTTAAAAATACGTGGGAAAATGCTAAAATTAGTATGAAAACGGCTAAATAGTAGCTGAAATGGCAGGATTAGTTGAAACTAACATACTTAGGCTGAAAGGAGCATAACGAGCTGAAATTAGCAGAAATTACCACGGAAAAACTTGAATCTATCCGAAAACAGCTGAAGCTAACAAAGAAAAGCGCAAAAAAGCTAGCAGAAAAGGTAGAACAAGGTTAAATTAGCAGAAGAAAGCCGAAAGAGCTGAAATGAGCTTAAAAATATGTGGGAAAATGCTAAATTTAGCATGAAAACAGCTAAATAGTAGCTGAAATGGCAGGATTAGTTGAAACTAACATACTTAGGCTGAAAGGAGCATAACAAGCTTAAATTAGCAGAAAGAAGTTGATCAGGCTGAAATGAGCAGAAATTACCACGGAAAAACTTGAATTTATCTGAAAACGAGCTGAAGTTAACCAAAAAAAAAAAAAAGCTAGTAGAAAAGGTAGAACAAGGTTAAATTATCAGAAGAAAACAGAAAAAAAAAAGAACAGAAAAGTGAAAGAAAAAAAATTAAAGCTGAAAAGTTGCTTAAGAAGCTGAAAATACCAGAATGAAGTGGAGAGAGCACATTTTTGCTGAATTAGCTGAAAAAGTTGAAATTCATTCATTCATTCAACCTTTATTTAGTCAGGTAAATCTTTTGAACCTCATGGGCTCATTTACGAAAGCGACCTGCTAAAACTAAAGAACAATGAACAGCAGTGATAGAATTTCATTAAACAATAAACAAACAAACAATAAACAATAGAAAACAAAAAGAGAGAAAAAAACAAAAATATTATTTTTTTTTTTTTTTTTAACAAAGTATCAAAAAACTAGCAAAACATTATAAGGTAGATGTATAAAATCAAAGACAGGAACAAATCTGCATTGGTTTTTGCCAGGATTCCAACAGATTCTGAAAACCATTTAGAGAAGTCAAGAAATGAGTGCAAAAAATGTGGATTTAGCTGAAAAGGTTAAAATTAGCATAAAACAGCTGAATAGTTTTCTACTGGCAACTCTTTCTGAAACAGTCGTTCAGTCTTGTACTTTTCCAGTCATGAACTTTAACCTTAAACCTGCTAACTTGGCCTGAAGAGCCGAAACTGTTGTGGCTCTGTGTCCTCGTGCTTTAGCTGTTTCCCTTCTTCAACACACCTGATTCAAATTATTGATTGACCTGCTCAGAATGTCATCAAGTCAATGACTCATTCGTTTCAGTCCTGTGTTGAAGCGGGGAAACATCTAAACCATGCAGGACAGGGGGCCACCAGGGTCTTGGTTGGAGACTTACTGCTCTACAGTCTTAGCTAGAGGTCTTGGGTTTTTTGGGAATTCTTTGAGGACTGCACAGTCTGCCTTAGGGGTGAATTTGCACGGGTGTTCACTCCTAGAAATATTGGCAGCTGTCTTACTAGCCTTCCACGTGTGAATAATCTTTTTTAAAACTGATTTCTCTTTAATCTTTTACGCCCGTTGAAGGTAGGGCGCACTGCGGTATGGTCTTCGTCCATACGCAAACGTTCTCTTGTCCCGCCCATAACTTCTGATCCTATCAAGATATTTTAATGAAATTTGATACACATAAGCATCATCACTGGTTGGAGTGTTATGTACATTGTTGGTCACCCCAGCTCAAAGTCAAGGTAATAAATCAAGGTCAAAGGTTATACAAGGTATTATCCATTCCTATAGATTTCTTTATACTAGTTTGTCAACGGGCCTGTTGTTCCCTGTGCGGTTCTCTTGTTGTACATTTGAGGTTATATTTTAAAACCTTACAAAGACTAGTTAATTTTATTTTACTATTTACTACTAGAGGGAAAACAAATAGTTTCAACATTGACAATGAACTGTCATTTAAAACCCACATCTCCAAAATGGCCATTAAACTCAAACTGAAGCTAGGCTTCTACTTAAGGGCGGCCGTGGCGTAGTGGTAATGACAGTCGTCCCCCGATCGGAAGGTTGGAGGTTCGAATCCCGAGTTCCCCACACCATGTGTCGTTGTGTCCCTGGGCAAGACACTTAACCCTGAGTTGCTCCCGGTAGGACTGGATGGTGCCTTGCATGGCAGCCTACCGCTACCAGTGTATGAATGTGTGTATGAATGGGTGGATGGCTGGTGCTGTAACGCACTTTGGGGCCCCTCATAGGGAGCTGGAAAGCGCTATATAAGTAAGCTCCATTTACCATTCAGAAACAAATCCTGCTTCTCATGCAAAGCCAGGAGAACACTAGTAGCTGCAACATTCTTGCCAATACTAGATTATGGTGACGTGCTGTACATGAGTGCTGCATCAAAATACCTACAGTCCTTAGACTCCATTTACCACGGTGCCCTTCGGTTCATTACTGACTCCAGTTATCGCACTCATCACTGTGAGCTTTACGTAAAATCTGGCTGGTCATCTCTCAGCACTCGCAGATACACTCACTGGATATCCTTCATCTACAAGACCCTCCTAAACCTAGTCCCGTCATACCTCACCTCCTTAATACAAACATCACACAGTCATTACTCCCTGCGCTCTAACGATTTAGTCCTCCTGTCAGTTCCTCCTGTCAGAACTGAACTAGGAAAAAGAGCGTTCAGCTTCGCCGTCCCCTCAGCCTGGAACAACTTACAGAAAGATCTGAAACTATCAACATTCATCTCTCCTGGATCCTTTATGTCAACCGTAGTAGAAAATGTCATCAAGAAACTTGACCATTGCAGATGTTTCTAACCATTACTTATCCAATATACATGTCATTGTTGATTTTTTAACTTTATTTACACAACCGAGGTCTGTCTGCTTGTTTTGTATATAATGTATATAGAAATCTGTCATATCCTGTTGGTTTTGAACTGTCAACATCTGTTTACTGTGATTGTAGTTTTCTTTATTTTCTTTTTGATAAATGCAAATGCTTATTGTAATTACCAATGTGACGTGTGCTGCTGACCACTTGACCAGGTCACCCTTGTAAAAGAGATCTCAATCTCAATGGGCTCTACCTGGTAAAATAAAGGTGATTGATTGATTGATTGATTGATTGAGGTCCTGAGACGCTCACTCTGGTCTTCTGGTTGTCTTGTGTTTCCAGCTGAACGAGATGATCCGAGCCCCGGTCGAGGGAGATTTCTGGCAGGTCGACCACATCCGGCCCGTCTACCGAGGAGGAGGACAGTGCTCGCTGGACAACCTGCAGACGCTCTGCACCGTGTGCCACAAAGCCGTAGGTTCACACTGCGCACCGGCGCACCTCCGCTTTTTCCCAGCCGGAGGGCTCCGGGGGCAAAAGCAATTTGTTTGACATTTAAGGTGCACACTGGGTGGACCTCTCCTTTATCATGTTGAGGATCACATTTGGTGGCAGTAATGTGATACATGGTCGAACTCATTGATCAAAAGTCATATTATCCCCCCCTGAAAGCCATATACTCCTCGTAATACAGTCACAATGTGGCTGCGTGACACGTTGATGTATAGCATTTGTTGGGAAAGGCTGTAAATCTGTCTTTTCCCCTTTTGAGCTTCTTGGCTCAATTTTTCACGATGGGCGGAAAATGTACCGTATTTTCCGGACTTTAGGTCGCGGTTTTTTGCCTAATTTGCATGCCCTGAGACATGTAGAGAGGTGAGACTTGTTTATGGATTTTTTCCCATGTTTTTAGACCAATTTTTGGCTCAGATATGACCGTTTTTAATTTTGGAAAAAAATGGTGCAGTACCACTTTTGTCCGCTAGGGGACACTTCCAGAGAGTCCACCGACCGTTTCCAGCTCATGTGTCCGAAAAAAGCCTCCTCTGCTCGGACTGACTCTGTCGCTGCCCGGCCTCCTGCTCTGGAGGTAACTACTGTTAGCTGTGTTTGTTAGCTGTTTGTTTGCAAGATAAGTCAAGAACCACATGACAGATTTTTATCAAACTTACAGAATGTAATCACTGTATGGACATTTACAAGTGACTAGCTTTATGAGATGTTTGAGATTTTAAAAAAACGATATTTTTAGCATCGCTGTTAGCGGTTAGCTACCGTAAACAGATACCGTACCTACTATTTACCGGTAGATAAATAGCTCATAAACCACTCGGCTGATGTTTTTTTCAGCTTACAGAAAGTAATTATTTGGTATTCATTTACAAACTGATGACCTGTTTGACACATTTGAGATAAAATTCGATTTATTTATAATTTATTTTCGTAGCGCACGCGACCGTTTGGAAGACGTCAAACCGAAACAAATTAAATCCAGCAGATTTGACCATTTTGTGAATTTATTAAGGAACGGTTAAGCTCAGGAACCCTTGTGCTATAATGTTAGCTATAATTTTTAGCAAACAAATAATTGTTTTTACTGTGTTAATCTTCTTAAAAGCCTTGCTGTGCACTCCTGCGGCAGACATTTGTAACAGAGCTAAACACTCGGTCCATATTTTCGGTTTTTCTCAGCGATGGCGCGTCACGTCGGAGGTGACGTAGGTGCAATCTATATCATGGTTCAACCCGTTAATGGATTTTTCCAATTTTTTGGCAATAATTGGACAAAGCTATCTATATTCCGGTGCGACCTATAGTCCGGAAAATACGGTACAGTACTTCTGTCAACGGCTCGGGTGCAGAGTTTTCACCATAAAACCGCTTTCGCGTGCACCGCCGTCACGCCAGAAAGTGTTTCAGTCCGAGTGGGTGTCGTGAGAGGACGGGACAGCTTCAGGCGTAGACGACCGTTAAACCGACGAGGGGAACTGTGCGCGCCGATAAGGGGTTCTCGTCGCCGGTCGTGCCAGTGCGCGGACACGTTGATCTGTTTTTCGTTTTTCGGCTCCAACCGCAGATGTACCCTCTTAACGTCACGCTCCTTTTCTCTTCGCAGCGGACGGCTCAGCAAGCCAAAGACCGCAGCCAGATGAAGAAGAGCGCTTCCGCCTCCAAGGTTGCGTCAGACATCAGCAGGTTCTTCATCAGGAAGTGAAAGGACGTCGCGGTGAAGTAGGGACGGTTGAGCTATACGCTCCGTACCAAGAGTTTTTTTAATTGGCCTCGCTTTCTGCTGGTCCGCCTCACGGTGGAAGAGATTTACCTAAAAGAAAGGGAAGAAGGTAAAAAAGAACGCGACAACTTCAGCCAACTTCCCTCTCGTCCCCGAACTGTCATGGGGTGCATTAGTTTTGATTTACGATGGCACCCCCCTTTCCTTTTTCTTTTTCTTTTCTCGCTCCAGGCTGAAGTGGAGCACGTTGTTTGGAGCGGTGCTTCTATTTTAAGATTTTGCTAACTTTGTTAAAAGAAAGAAAGCAGGTAAGATGAATTGTGGTGGAACAACCCAGCCAGGTGTCCACGTTTTTTCCATTTTTTTCCCAATTAAAAACCTATATTCCTTTTTTTTGTATTGTATTGTATTGTATAATTTTTATTCATTTCATGTTAAAAACAATGACAATAAAAAAAAAAACATAAAATGAAAAGAAGCAGAAGAAGAAAACATTTCTTATCATATCTTCTCCTTAAACAATCAATTCAAGCATTTATATACTTATTGTAATACAAAAGTATACTGTCTCATCAAAATACCTGTTATAATTTGCTAAATTAGAATCAAATTAAATATAACTATTCAACAAAACAGTTTTAATCATTTTCTTAAATATTTGTATGGACTTTGCATTTTTTACATTGTCCTCTAGTCCATTCCAAAGATCAATTCCTCTTTTCGTAGTAGACCTACCCTTTAAACTAGTTCTATACTTGGGTTTAACAAACATTTCTATTCCCTTTAAATTATTACAACTACAGGGAGTCCTCGACTTACGAACGAGTTCCGGACCTAAGGACCGTTCGTAACCCGATTTTGACGTAAGTCGGAACCCATAGCACATGCGTTCGTAAGTCCGGATTTTCGTTCTTAAGTCGGAAAATGTATGCTAGCGCTGCGCCAAACACCCGTTTTTCAACACAAACGTACATACTGGTTCATAAACATGCACAGAACTTTGTTTACAAACGGTTAGCTAACACGCTTTCATCTAAAAACACATACCAGTGCTGTATTAATGTACAACTGTATTTTTCGTAAGTCCGTTCGTAAGTCCGAGTTGCCGAAAGTCGAAGGCGCCGTAAGTCGAGGACTCCCTGTAATCCTTTTCACAAAATAGGTTTGAATATTAGATGGTAGCGAGAAATTCTGAGCCTTATACATAAGTAAAATAATATTATAATCAACCAAATCATAATACTTAAGTAATTTCAATTGACTAAACAAAGTGCCAGAAGGATGACAATATTTTTCCTCATTATAATTCTTACAGCTCTCTTTTGCAAAATAAAAATAGGCTGCAACTTATGCAAGAGCTCTTGGCCCGGAATCGGGATAACGGATGTTAAAGATAGATAGATGGATAGATGGATGGATGGATGGATGGATGGATGGATGGATGGATGGATGGATGGATGGATGGATGGAACCGTAGATAGATGGAACCGTAGATAGATAGAACCGTAGATAGATAGAACCGTAGATAGATAGAACCGTAGATAGATAGAACCGTAGATAGATAGAACCGTAGATAGATAGAACCGTAGATAGATAGAACCGTAGATAGATAGAACCGTAGATAGATAGATAGAACCGTAGATAGATAGAATAGATAGATAGATAGATAGATAGATAGATAGATAGATAGATAGAATAGATAGATAGATAGATAGATAGATAGATAGATAGATAGATAGATAGATAGATAGATAGATAGATAGATAGATAGATAGATAGATAGATAGATAGATAGATAGATAGATAGATAGATAGATAGATAGATAGATAGATAGATAGATAGATAGATAGATAGATAGATAGATAGATAGATAGATAGATAGATAGATAGATAGATAGATAGATAGATGGATAGATGGATAGATGGATAGATGGATAGATGGATAGATAGATGGATAGATGGATAGATGGATAGATGGATGGATAGATGGATAGATGGATAGATGGATGGATAGATAGATGGATAGATGGATAGATGGATGGATAGATAG
Organism: Garcialebias charrua; assembly: GCA_038048925.1. Classification (NCBI taxonomy): domain Eukaryota; kingdom Metazoa; phylum Chordata; class Actinopteri; order Cyprinodontiformes; family Rivulidae; genus Garcialebias; species Garcialebias charrua. Next base: position 23,916 of record JBBPBX010040866.1, read on the forward strand.
ATGGATAGATGGATAGATAGATAGATAGATAGATAGATAGATAGATAGATGGAGATGGATGGATAGATAGATAGATAGATAGATAGATAGATAGATAGATAGATAGATAGATAGATAGATAGATAGATAGATAGATAGATAGATAGATAGATAGATAGATAGATAGATAGATAGATAGATAGATAGATAGATAGATAGATAGATATAGATAGATAGATAGATAGATAGATAGATAGATAGATAGATAGATAGATAGATAGATAGATAGATAGATAGATAGATAGATAGATAGATAGATAAGTTGTTGTCCTACATGCTGTACCCGAAACATTTACACAATAAATTAAATGAGGAACTATAATTGTATAAAGCAAGTGCAAAGCATTATCATTCAACAAGTCCCTTACTCCATACAATACTGCAATTGTTCAAGTTTAAGGTTAAAGTTCATGACTTTCTTTTAATTTGACACTCTTTTTGTTGTTGTTGTTGTTTCTAGTGCGTCGAACACCAAACTGACTGGTCTTTTCTTTAGTTACCAGTTCATTTCTTTAGCTAACTGGTGTCTACATCCTCCTCGGCTGTGCTTGATGGTCTGAGAAGAGGTAAAGTATGCGGGGCTATGTTTAGACGAAGAACAGTTGCTATGGAAACAAGGCTTTGGGTTCAGCAACGTCAGGAATATCGAATCTTTTTTTTTTTGTTGTTGTCAAAGTTACACAATGAGCCCGACATCAGAAAACTAATCAATATAAGTGAGATCCTGCGGGAATAAGGCATTCCTCTACAGAACAGTCTCTTCCTGTTCCACTCCATAAAAAAAATAAAAAAAACTCCGGATCGTTCTACCGACGTCGCCGTGTCACCGTGTGTCTATCAGCCGTGTCAAGCTCCCTAGCTCAGCAAAAAAAAAACGCCATCGCCGGAAAGTTTTCACATTTTTCTGACAGGCCCCAACTTCTCACGACCAATCGGGAGCGCTCGGCTGAAGCCGTGGCGTCAAACCTCTCTCGGAGCGTGGGCGTGCACGCGTAGGCGTGCGTGCACTTCCCCTACGGCGGCTCCAGGTCTCCACTTAATAAGACCGTGGTTCCTCTCCTGTCCAAACCGACAAGCTCTGTGAGTAATGAACATCTCCCAGGCAGCCTTCCAACAACGCCAGGTTTTCGGTGTCGGTCCCTGTCAGCAGCCGACGACTATGATCTGATGTTTTATTGCACCCAAAGGTGTGTGTTGCACGTGTGTGTGTGTGTGAAAAGGAACGGAGAGGAGCGTGGGGGTGAAACGTGGAGGTTTGGCAGGGGAGAAGTGCATGCAGGAGCAGAGAGGAGGCGGCCAGTGGCATAGCTAGAAGGGGTGGCCGGGGGGGCCAGTGCCCCCCCAGCAATCTGATTCCCCCCCAGATTTTTTTTTTGTTTGTTTGTACTTCATTGTGTGTGTTATGAGTGTGGACAAAGTCAAACACTAAAGCTGTTTTTAGAAAAATACTTGATGTCTAAACTTAAAAATGTTTAGTCACCCAAACTCTCTTCGAGCTGTCAACGGTTACAGTATCATCTTACAAATTAACAATTAATTTGTCAAACAAGAAAGGGACAAATTGCACACCGACTAATTATTTTACATTGTCAGAAACAAGTGCATGAATGTTAAAGGTCCACTGACGTCATCTTAGAAATTTGCATGAAATGATAGAAGATATATATATTTTATCATTCCACTATGTTCGTTTTTGCAAACAAAATGATAAGTTAATGAAAATTCCTTTCAAACTGAATTAAAAAATAAATACCGCTTTTCTCTCTGAAAAATCCGACTACAAGCGAACGCAACATTTGTGACGTAGGAAGGAGAACGTCTTTAGAACGCCCCATATAAATATTCATGGCGAACAAGAAATAAAACAACAAAATTATCAATCTAAGTTAAGATTTGAGCTATTTGTCTTTAGTTTTGGAAGCAGGAAGTTAGATGAGCAGAAACAGCAGGTTCTAATTTAGGTCTGCACCGTATGTATTTGACTCTTACCTGTTCAGGAAGCAGGGAGCTCAGTCCGAGGGGAGGCAGCTTTATTTATTCCATTTTTGACGAAGGTCTTACATCTTTTGGGAAAGTGAAAAGGCTCACTTGTTCACTGATGATATTAGAACACCCAAATGTGACACACCGAACCGGCATTTTTTAAGTTTTACCAAAAAAAAGGCGATCTGGCAGAGAATGCGTTATGTTAATGGCAGACGCAGACTGAAGGTCCTGCTTCCTACGTCACAAATGTTGCATTCGCTTGTAGTCGGATTTTTCAGAGAGAAACGCTGTTTTTAATTTTAAACTCAGTTTGGAAGGAATTTTCATTATTTTATCATTTTGTTTGCAAAAACGAACATAGTTGAATGATAAAATGTATATATCTTCTATCATTTCATGCAAATTTGTAAGATGATGTCAGTGGACCTTTAAGTCATCTGAAGAATGATGTAAGGATCTTAGGTATACAGAATTTTGTAAATAAGTGTCTAGCTGTAAAGAAATTCTTTACATCATTCTGAAAAAAACTTATCAATTTGAAATGAAAATCAACAAAATCTCACGCAGGGACACAGAGCAGTTCAGAGGTTGTAGCTTCAGTTGTAGATTTGAAAATAAAATGCACATGTAGCTTCTACCAAATAACAGTTTCCATAACATATAACCTTTTCTTTTTATTTTTAGATATTGTAATTGTGAACTCTGTGACACTGAATTCTCATTGTAAGTATTGTCTTGTCACAATAGTGTCATTTAGAAGTTAATGTCCACTTATGCTTTGTTTGGCATGCATTAATAATAAACTGCAAGTTACATGTGCAAATCTCATTTCATCAGTCTTTATTTATATATAGTACAAACCGGATTCCAAAAAAGTTGGGACACTAAACAAATGGTGAATAAAAACTGAATGCAATGATGTGGAGGTGCCAACATCTTACATATATATATTTCCAATTTTTTGGGGAAAAAATTGGAATATCATGGAAAAGTTGTTTAACTTCCATAATTCCATTCAAAAGGTTAATCTTTAATAGTTGATAGATTCAGGGCCCACAATTTAAACAATTTCAAATACAGGTAGTCCCCGACTTACGACAGAGATCCGTTCCTACTCTCCGTCGTAAGTCGAATTTCAACTTAAGTTGGAACATACATAAATACTGCACCATATACGTACAGTACTGTATTAATTTCGTCTTGTATGGAAACATACACAGATGACAAAAATGTGACATTATTATTATTATAAGCACTTAGCCTATCCTAACACAGTACCCTACATAATTATCAAAAAAACACATAAATTTGGAACCATAATGAAGGGAAAAAATAGTTAATTTCTTACTGGGAGCTGGTGAAGCATTCCTCCGTGTGTTAGCATGTTAGCTCGTTGCTCCACCAACATCTGCAGCTGCCTGTGCTTTGTGCTGTCCAGGGCGTTTACAGTAAGGTCTGTTAGCATGTTAGCTCGTCCCCTCCTAACCTCCTCTGCCTTCGGTCTGCCTCGTAAACCTCTGGTCCAACAATAAGGTCTCCTGTAATTTTCCACTGAGTGCCGCTACTGCTGCCGTCAAAACCGGAAGGAACTCGGAACTCGGCTTTCAAAATAAAAAAATTCGAAATACTTTTTTTTTTTTTTATGGGACATGCGTGACGTAACTGCGAAATGTCGTAACTCGAGGCCGTCTTAACCCGAGGACTACCTGTATTTATTTGTTTATTTTTTGCATAATTTGTTCTTCCAGCTCATGAAACCCACGAAAACAGGATTTATAAAAATTTGAAAACTGTGGAGAAATCAGCCCAAATGTTGCAGGACATGAATGTTTTAAACTGAAACTGAGTAGGACACACTAATAATCTACTAAACTCAAAGCACCTGCACAGGTTTCCCCAGGTGTCATTAAATCGCTTCAGTTTGGTTCAATATGGAGAAGACTGCAGACATAACTGGTCAGAAGACCATCATGGTCCCTCCATAGGATGGTAAGCCACAAAAGTTCATAGCTAAGGAGGCTGGCTGTTCACAGAGTGCTGTGTCCAAGCATATCAATGGAAAGTCTAGTAACATGTGGCAGGAGAAGATGCACTAAGAAAAGAGATGACTGTGGGCTTCAGTGGATTATCAAACAGAAGATTCCAGAATCTGTCAGAGATCCAGAAAGAGTGGAATGAGACGGAGTCACAGCTTCAAAAACCACCACATCCAGATGCATCCAGGAGATGGACTACAACTGTTGGGTTCCTCTGTCCTCTTTTACGATGACAGTAAAGTGTCCCTTTCATTCAGAAATCAAGGTCCAAGGGTTTGGAGGAAGACCGGTGAGGAACAGAACCCATACTGCTTGAGGTCCGGTGTGAAATATCCACAGTCAGTCGTGATTTGGGGTGTAATGTCCGGTGCATAAGCCGATATATCGGTGCATCCCTGTTTCTAAACTCTCTAAAAGAGACAGCGTGTCATGATTTCAGCTCCCTGCCTCCTCTACTCTTTGCCTCCTGCAAGAGTTCTTGGCCACGCCCACTTCTCTGCCCTGCACGGTGAACAGCCGATCAGCTGCAGCAGGAAGTTTCTCCTGCAGTGTGGGCTGCACAAAAGTGCAGCGGTTGGTAAGTACTTTAAAATACAGGTGGTCCCAGACTTACGAACGAGTTCCGTTCCTACGCCCGTTCGTAACACGAAAATCGGCGTAAGTCGAAAAATACGTCCAAACAGCACCTCATACGTACAGTGTTGTATTTAGCCTCTATCCTAACACATTACCCCACATAATTATCAAAAAACACATACATTCGGAGCCACAATGAAGGGAAAAAAAGAGTTAATTTCTTACTGGGAGCTGGTCCTGCAGCTTCACGCGGTCCACAGCGTTTACAGCAACGTCTGTTAGCATGTTAGCTCGTTGCTAGCATGTTAGCGCGTTCCTCAGCTGTAGCCTCTCTGCCTCGTACTCGTAAACCTCCACTCCAAACAATAAGGTCTCTGCGCGCGGTCCAGAGTTTTACAGTAAGGTCAGTTAGCATATTAGCCCCTCTGCTCGGTCAGAAACGATGAGGTCTCCTGCACTGAGTGCGTCAAGCTCCCTCCTCCCACCTGTAAATTTAAAGGCGCATAAACCGCGTAACTCGAACAATGCTTTTCAATGGGAGGGCGCTCGTAAAGTCGAAACGTAAGTCGAGACCGTCGTAACCCGGGGACTACCTGTA
>JBBPBX010040867.1:0-29150 GCA_038048925.1 Garcialebias charrua
AGTGTGTGTGAAAGCTTGAAGGCTTTGCTGTTGTTCGTGGCGGGGTTTAAAATTGATGCTTAACCCTAGCAAATAACAGTATGTGTATCTGAACATGTATGTTTTTACTTTTTCTGTCACAAGACTTCTTTAATAAATATTCATTATTTTTAATTAAGTCTGTTTGTTTTCTTCCAAACCAGTAAGCGTGCCCACCTTTCACGGACTGACAAAGATGTTAAAACATTAACTATTTGGGGTTGATCTGAAATTTCATAAAGCATTAACATTAATTATTTGGGGTTGATCTGAAATTTCATAAAACATTTGGCGACGAGCGAGGATGGGATATCTTATCTTTATTTGTAAAGCACATTCCAAGGTGCTTAAAAAGATGGATGAAAGGGTACACACTGGCTGTTTGGAAGGAAAAAAGTTAAAGTGTGAAACTGTGTTCTTGGAAGCAGGTGTTATTCCCTTGTTGTTTTGGAAGCGGGTGAGAGATTCCCGCTGTTGAAGAGCTGATAAGTTTGGATCAGTGGTTTTGGGGACGCCTTAAGCTGCTGACCGATTCTTTGAGCTGAAGTGTAACAGAAGATTTGAACCAGGGTGTAAAAACCCTTGATCAGTAGTTTCGTGAGAGCAGAAGGAAAGAAGATTTTGCCGGGGTTAGAAAAAAAAAGATATACAGTATAACCCTTGTTGTTTATTTGAGATCAGTAACAGAAGTTTTGAATAAACCCTGAAGAAGTCAGGTGATAGGTGATTTATTCGCTGAAACATAAGTATAATACCAGGGTTAAGAGAAAAAAAAAACCCTTGTTAGAGTTTTTGTAATGAGTTAGGTGATTTATTTTGATAGCTTTATCAGTTGAAGTTAATAAGACTGGTGATTTATTTTTCGAAGTTTAAAAATAAAAAGGAGCAAGCGCTTCTCTGTGTGTGTGTGTCTGTACAGCTGCGTGAGAAGAGAAAGAAAAATGTGCAGCGACGCAGTTGTGCGAGGGTATTGTGGGAGCTGAGTTGGTCAGTTGTAGTGAGAAACGCATGAGGAAGAATGTGTCTCATCTGTAATGTGTGTTTTATTTGTTGTAAGTAAGAAAAAATGTGTGTGTGTAGTTGCTGAATTTGTCAGCTGGAGTGTTAAAGAGACAGGATGGGTGAATGGTGTGTGTATTTGGAGAATGCACGTGTGTGCAGCAGCTTCCGTTCCCTCTGCTGTGAGTAGAAATGGGAGGTTGGGGACTGAGCGGAGGTCAGGAGACAGTCCTTGTTTGATGTAGGCGCGCAGGTTCGTGTGTGAAATTAGAGATGCAGAGAACGGAAAAGTGGAGGAAAAATAGCAAGAGTTTTCAGTGTGTGGTTCATGGGCCAGGAAGGGTCGAGTTTTTGTTTTGTTTTCACCTTTCATGCAGTCCGCCTTATCTCCGGAACAGGGAGGAAACCGCAGCTCTGAGGAGATGTGTGAAGGATGAGAGCAGAGGAGGAGAAGAAAAAAAAAGAGTGTTGGTTTTATATTAAAAAAAAGGGGAAGAGGGGTTTTAAGTTTTTTTTTTCTCCTTCCTTTCTCTCTCTCCTCCAAGTTGAAGAATGAATATTTTGTCTTAAAAGATTACTAATCCCTGTCTTTCTATGTCACCCAAGCTTTTGATTTTTTCCACAGCTTGGTGTCTTGTCGTCTGTCTGTTGGGACAACAGAGGTGGGCCCTGAGGATGACCAACTCCTGAGAGAGGCGCCTGCGACTGGTGTCGTCTGCTGGGTTCTTCATCGCTGCTGCAGAGCTGCCTGTCCAGCGCACCCGAGGATGGGTGTTCGTGCTCATCTGTGATGTGGTGCTGATGACCACACCTCTGAAAAACGAGAAGTGTCCTGATGAGGACAGTTGGGGCTCTTTGCCACGAGATGAACAGACAGGACGGCTTCAAATGTCCTGTAGGTCGGTCCTGCTGGTAACAAGTGTGGGCAGAGCGTTGGCAGAGCAGTGGTGTCCGGCGCGTGTAACGTTCCAGTGCAACGACCTTGTGCATCGACGACCTTTAAGGTGTGCGAGTTGTTCCAGAGGGTGGAGCCGCAAGATCCATCTGAAGTGAACATTCTTTATTGTTCTTTGAGTTTTTATTTTGTTTTATTTTACCTGAAGTGATAAAAATCTGAAATGATGAAATGAGATTTGTTTTTTAAGACTAAATGATGATTAATTAGAGATGACATGCACATGTACAGATATGTGCTATAAACAGGAATAGGTTTTATCTGGACAGTAAAATCGTCCTTAAAAAGTAACTAGGTGCCTTTTTAAAGGATGTATGTGTTGTATGTTTGTGGGAGTGCGGACAACAAGACTTGTTGATTGACTAATTGGCAATTTCTGCCTTTTTCTGGCAGTCTCCATTGATTTTGGGTCCCTTCTGATGGCCAATGAACGGACCCGATCCATGGTGCCGAAACTTATGATTGAGTTTGTAAGTCTGGCTGTTTGATTTCAAGGCGTTCACATGTGTTGAACAGGAGAAGGTTTATACATAAAGTTTTACAGTGGTTTAAACTAATAAAGTGGGTTACATATGGTTTAAAACTAATAAAATGAGAATGTGCAGTATCCCTCCTTACTTTTGTTTTTAGTGCTTTGTTTTGTAGGAAGGATCATATAATTAAATTAGTTTGTAACACTGTCTTAGAAATGTCCCATGAGGGGACAGGGAAAATTTTCAAAATTAGTCAGAATATCAGAGGATGGGATGAATTAAGAGTTTTTATTAATGATTTTCTGACTAAATGTTTATCAATTTTTATGTTAAGAGTTAATGCTTAATTATCAATTTTTAAGTTAAGAATTAATGCTTAATGCAACACTTGTGAGAAAAAAAACATTTTAGTTCAAGATGTTTCATTAAAGTCTTGAAGTGGGGGGTTTTGTGTGGCTTTGCTTCAAAAGGTCCAGGGTTTCTTTGAAAGATAAGGGTCCCATCCTTCTCGAAAAACTGGTCTTTGATGGAATGAATGCATATCACCCATCTCACTTCAAACTTTGCAGTTCTTCTGAAAGGGAGTTAGGCAAATAATATGTTTCCATGCATCTCACAGCCAAGTTTGTGAGATGTTGACGAGCACAGCTCAGCAATTAAGGGCAGGCTGACATTGTGGCTGACAGATGAAACAGAAACAGTGCCTGGTACTGTCTTGAGGAGCAAGGTTTGATTGAAAACATATTTGATGGGAGTGAATGAAGTCATACTCCACAAAGGTATAAAATGAGTTCTGTTCAGATAAACATTGAGGTCTACCGAGGGTTTGATCAACGCCCGGTTTTGCATTGAAGAACATCTCCCACTGAACGAAGCGGCCTCCTCGTTTGCATTCAACGGTGAGGGATTCTGATCTTTTTATTTCAATGCCTTTTTCTGAGTGTGTGTGAAAGCTTGAAGGCTTTGCTGTTGTTCGTGGCGGGGTTTAAAATTGATGCTTAACCCTAGCAAATAACAGTATGTGTATCTGAACATGTATGTTTTTACTTTTTCTGTCACAAGACTTCTTTAATAAATATTCATTATTTTTAATTAAGTCTGTTTGTTTTCTTCCAAACCAGTAAGCGTGCCCACCTTTCACGGACTGACAAAGATGTTAAAACATTAACTATTTGGGGTTGATCTGAAATTTCATAAAGCATTAACATTAATTATTTGGGGTTGATCTGAAATTTCATAAAGCAGGTGCTTTGCTGAGGAGCCGCAGGCAGCAGAGGGGGGGGGGGAGGACGGGAGAGGAAAGGACTAGCGACTGCCTCCGTCGAGAGCATATACAAGATTGCTGCAATTACCGGAGAGCTTGCATATACAAGAATGAAAGTACCAAAGCACAGACTGCCCTGGTTCTTGACTTGAGCCCCACTTTTGTGAAACACAAACTACTAGGTCAGACTATGAACCACAGTAGGACACACGAGTTCTGCCTGAGACAGTCAGATCTCGCAATGTTTTCTGTTGGGCAGACCAACCTGCTCCAGAGTACGCGAGAGGGGTCGAAGGCCACCCCTCCCACACTCAAACATGACAAGCAGCAGACATCCCTTCCAGGCTCATGGCGCACGCGCAGGCCTGGAAGGCGTGTCTGCCAAACAAATGGATCACGACGGTGCGTTGTGGGCTCAAGCTGCAGTTGATCAAAGGACCCCTCCCCCCTTCGTGGGGGTGCTGTGATCGAACATTAACCTAGCACGTGCGCACGTGCTGAGGGAGGAAGCGTCAACGATGCTACAGAAAGGAATAATAAGTATTGTTCCAAAACACAAACTACGCTCCGGTAATTGCAGCAAGCTCTTCCTGGTGCCCAAAAGAGATCATTCCCTGAGGCCGGTCCTGGATCTCAGGGCTCTCAACAAGAAAATAAGAACTTTCACGTTCAAATGTTCACACTGCGGCAGGTCCCCCAGTCCGTGAGACCTGGAGACTACGCATGTACAGTGGATTGAAAGACGCCTATTTCCATGTGGGCGTGTGGAGGAGGCACAGGAAATTCCTCCGGTTTGCCTTCAAAGGGAAGGCTTATGAATTCAAAGCCTTACCCTTCGGTTTGAAGACTCCTCCTCGTACATTTACTAAATGTCTGGACGTAGCAGCCCTGACCCCTCTTAGGATTCAAGGAGTCAGGATTATGAACTACCTAGATGACCTCCTGGTTCTGGCCGGAAGCAGAATACAGGCCCAGTCACACTCCTGGAGGGTGATCTCTCACCTGGAGTGTCTCGGTTTTGTCATAAACCTACAAGAGAGTGACCTGACCCATCACGGATTACCGTATTCCTGGGAGTGTAGGTCGACACCATCCGGTACAGAGCATGGCTCTCAGAGGAACGTGTTTCCTCGATTCGCCGTTGCCTGGCAACGTTTAAACTGAATCTACGGGTCCCTCTGAAAACGTACCAACGCCTTTTAGGCCTCTTGGCGGCAGCCATACCCTGTGTGCCACACACATTGCTGAAGATGCGGGCCTTGCAAATATGGATAAACCAACAAACAGGATGGGGGGCAATCTGCAGAAATCAGAATGCCCAAGGCCTCTGGAATGAGCAGGAAGCAAGATTGTGCATCAACTTCCTGGAATTGTTGGCCGTATTCCTGTCAGTAAAATACTTATTTGGTAAAGGTCTGATTACGGGACAGCACGTCCTGGTGAAATCAGATAACAAAACCACGGTGTCTTTCATTAACTAGGAAGGGAGGACGAGATCCCAAGCCCTCCTCAGCCTGACACAGAGGATGCTCACATGGTACGCTCCAAGATTATTGTCGCTCAGGGTGACTCATGTTCCGGGTGAACTGAATTACGGAGCGGATACCCTCTCAAGAGGGCCTCTTTTGGAATCAGAATGAAGACTGAACCCACGAGTCGTGGATCAGGTCTGGTCACGGTTTGGGAGAGCATCGGTGGACTTGTTTCCATGTAGAGCCAGCTCACAATGTGAACTCTACTCCTCTATGAGGGAAACAGACCATTGGGAACGGATGCTTTGGCCCATGATTGGCCAGCAGGGGTGCTATATTATGCTTTTCCACCTGTCCCTCTGATTCAGGTAACACTGGAACGTGTACGTAAGGGAGCCCTCTCCCTGATACTAATAGCCCCCAGGTAGCCACAGAAACCGTGGTTCCCGGAACGGATCTCAATGTTGTCAGGGATACCATGGCAGTTGCCTTCTTACAGAGACCTGCTGACTCAGGCACGTGGGTAGCTTCTACACCCACGTCCAAAGCTGTGGCAGCTTTCAGCCTGGCCACTGAAGGGAACTGGCTGAGGGCCTAAGGCTTGATCATCTTTGTTTCCAACAACAACAGCATACACAAGGGAGACCCTTGGTGTTTATGTTTACTTGGGGGATGTTCAGTGGGAGGGTTCCCCTCTCCTCTGACAGTTCTCCAACATCAGGATGGGCCTCTTTGACAGTCCTAGTAAGTTGTCTGCTCAAGAAGCAGATGAGGGACTCGTGCGTGCCCCTTGTATATATGAAAATTTCCCCCTGGGGACCTGGAAGGTTACCCTGTGCTTGAACTGGGTTCTCTACCTCCACATTGCCATCTGATTGCCAGTGGAGTAATGGGTCCCTTGCTCTTTTCCTCCTGCTTCTCAAGATTTCCAGAGAAAAAGGAGATGATGAGTAATCACACTAGCGGAGCACGCTTATGCTGTCTCTAGCTGGTGTTTCATCTATGTGTCCAGTGGTAACATCAGGCTGATGTTTCTACATGTGGCATTTTTTCTTCTCAGGCTGTGTTCTCTACATACCTTGTAGAGAGCGGCTGGGAAATGCCTGCCATATTAAGGCAGATGTTCTCACATGCATTTTACTGAGCATTTCAAGGGCGTGATTGAATTACGTTCCCATAGCGATATGTTGCACCGAGTGACATGACTGATAAGGGAACTGAAAGTTATGCACCATAACTCATGTTCCCTGAAGGAAGGGAACGAGGTGCAACATACCTGGCCCTTTCAATGCTGAAAGCTCGGTGAAGTGCATTTTAGAGAAAGTAGGATGGGCGTTCACGTCTTAAATACCCAGAGGGAGGGGACTCTGGCGTGACGCTGACACCCCTGCTGTAAAGGCGTGAGTGTATTCCTTCAGGTAACCGTGCGAGGGCGCAGTTTCCCATAGCGATATGTTGCACCATGTTCCCTTCCTTCAGGGAACATGAGTTATGGTGCATAACTTTCAGGTTCTGTGCATTAGCAGAATTCACAAAGAACCTCTGAAGATGATCCACATTCTGGTTTTTACTTCATAGCAGCACCGTCTTCCAGTGTGAAGCAGGCTTTAGAGCTTTCTAGAGGTTTGATTAAATTGAGTAAAATTTGAATTTTTTTTTCATTAAGCAGAGTGAAATTGATTTATTAATGTTAAAACACATTGTAATAGATTAATAATAGTAATAAATGTAGAATAAGGTATTTAAACACTTACTGATTTACTATTATTGTAGATGCGCAGTTTAGCAGACTTTAATCTTGCACAAACTGCCACCAAAGAGCGAGTTCTTCCTTTTTCCGATACTAAGTTGTTTTTACTGTGATTAGACAAGAAATGTAATTTCACGCTTAGACTTCAATTTATATTGGTCTACCAAAAATATAGACCTTTTATTGAAACTATCACAAGAATTACATTAAAACATTTGTATCGATATTAGCTCTGATTTAATAACTACGTTGACAAGAATTCAAATTAAAACAAACAGACAGTTGGACCTTTCTGTTGGCACATTACTTAAAGTTTACCATGATGAAAACAAACATATTAATAGCTTATGAAAAATAAGAAATAGGAGGAAGGAGTTCTGGAGCTAAGTTAACCAAAGTTGTTTACTTTGAACCAACCAGGGTGGCAAGCTTTCCCATACGGATCAGGCTGAGCCTCCAACACGTGCAGCATACAAGCAAAGCCTCTTTACCTGGTGACGAGACGTCTTGCGAGGTGAGGACTGAGAAGTTTGTGGACACTAACGGACTGTGTGGTCCAGTGAGCGTCCAGATGACTTCGAGCGTGTATGACTGGGTCAGACGAGCGGTAGCACGCGTTCACCGGCAGGAACAGACTCCAATCGCACTGGTTGAACTTTCAAAATAAAACTTTAGAAAACAAATTCTTCCAGAAATGAGTGACGAGTTACAGTAAGCTTTACTGTAACTCCAGCTGAGACGTGGGTCGTTGACACATGACCGGGGCGTCTCCAGCTTTTCCCAAAAAGAGAGCAGGTTGACAGACCGTACTCCTCGAAAACACCAACTTCCAAATAGGAAGTGCCCATTATATAGGGGAGGTGGGGTCTAACCCACCTTCTTAATGGCTACAGGCTGGTTTCACAAAATAAAAGATGGAAGTTTAATTTCATAGGTAGAAAGTCTCTTGACGGACAACAGGAAAACTGTTTACATAACTCGGCCAGATGGCCTGCCTGTTAGCAGAGAAAATGTTATGTCTAACTTCATAGACAACACAAAAGAAGCTGCAAGAGAACAGCTCTTACCCTGACTTCTGCCTTAGCGACAGAGTCTTGCTTGCTTTGCAGAAATAAAACCAGCAGAAGGTCATAGCTCATGAAAGTAACAGATCATCATTAATAATGACAAAAATATACTGTAGATCAATTCTGAATTAACACACATTAAAGAGAAAGTTCAATCTGATTAATTAGTGTCCATTAATTCATAATAATTGTAAAAATATATAAGTGTCCATCTGTCTCCTTGAGGGCTTCAAGAGGGTGTAACCCTTAGAGTTTCAGAGAGATGTGGAGAGGTGCACTTGAAGGTCAAGACAAAGGCCTATATCACTACAACATATATTTGGATTTTAGAGATAATTTAAGCAGATTTATTTTTAGTCACATCTTAGTGCTTCACAAAGAAACAGTGTGAGGTGGGCATGTTGTTTTGATCATCACCTGAGTAAATATCAAATCACTTCAGAGTTATTAGGAGTGGTGCCGACACGGAGCGGTAACCTTGAGATTCAGTGACATCTTTGGTGCTGACTCCTGTAGAGTTTATGATCCTCACAGCCACTGATCTCCTGCCTGTTCAGCTCCACGCTGCTTACTCTGGCAACAAAGACATCCACATGGGCACAGATTCCCTCAGCACAGAGTACACACTCAGCATTATCTTATCAATATTAATATTTATATCGTACATGTCTTTTTAAATTTTTATCTGACGCTTGTACAAAAGCAAAGAGATATAATTTATCTCAACCGAGTGGCTCATGTGAAACACATTTAATGTCAACTCACCGTTCAGACATTAATATTGTATCCAGCTTGATTTCTCATAGTTGGGAATTGGTCCCCTGTCTGCCAATATAAAAGTAAAATTCAAAACTTAAATCTTTAGATCATGTCAGTCTAATCTCTAAAACAAATTGTAAATGTACTGCACATATAGTGATACAGTGCTTTCCATCTTATCAAGATAAAGCACTTTACAACACAATCTGTGCACCCATTTATCCATTCATACAGCACTGCACTATAACCATCCATCCATTATTTTTATCTGCTTATTCCTTTTCAGGTTCTGGGAGTCATTGGTGCCCATATCCAGCAGTCACTGTGCGAGAGGCAGGGGACTCCCTGGACAGGTCTCCAGTCCATCACAGGGACACATAGAGACAAATGAGACAAACAACCATTCACTTTCTCAATCATGCCTAGAGACAATTACCAATCAGCCTAACATGCATGTTTTTGGTCTGTGGGAGAAAACCCACGCATGCATGGAGAGAACATGCAAACTCCACCCATAAAGCCCCCCAGACTGGGATTTGAACCAGGGTGACCTGCTCACGGAGAGGCGGCAACTCTACCAACTGCTCCACCGTGCTGCCTTTACAATATATCTACAAAGAATAATCAGTACTTTATCACATCCATACACCGATGGGACACACATCGGAGGCAATGAGGAGTTCAGTGTCTTGCCCAGGGATACTTGGCATGTGACTGCTGGTGGAATCAAACCCCCAGCTCTTGCATTGGAGGACGACTGCTCTAACCACTCAACCACAGACACACCAAAATCAAATCAACCAAGTTTACAATAGAAGAAGTGCTAGATAAAATTTTCACAGCCAGAAAACAGTCAGAATGTCTTTAAAAAACAAAATCTAAAGCAGTCACGGTGAATTCATGCATAACTTTAAAACATGCATAACTTTAAAACATATTGGATTACTTTTGTGAGAGTATTCCCAGGGAGGAAAGAGTGGTGATTGGAGCAGACCTGAATGGACATGTTGGTGAAGGAAACAGAGGGATGAGGAAGTGCTGGGTAGGTTTGGTGTCAAGGAAAGAAACCAGGAAGGACAGATGGTGGTGGATTTTGCCAAGAGAATGGAAATGGCTATAGTCAATACCTATTTCCAAAAGAGGGAGGAACATAGAGTGACCTATAAGAGTGGAGGAAGGAGTACACAGGTCGACTACATTCTGTGTAGAAGAGGAAACCTGAGGGAGATTGGAGACTGTAAGGTTGTGGCAGGGGAGAGTGTGGCCAGACAGCATCGGATGGTTGTGTGTAGAATGACTGTTGTTGTGAAGAAGAGAAAAATAGTAAAATCAGAGAAGAACACCAAAATGGTGGAAGCTAAAGAAGGAAGAATGTTGTGAGAAATTCAGAGGCAAGCTTTTAAAGGCTCTGGGTGGTAAGAATTGGGCAGCACGGTGGCACAACTGGTAGAGCTGCTGCCTCTCAGCGAGAAGGTTGCCGGTTCAAATCCCGGTCCGGGGGCCTTTCTGGGTGGAGTTTGCAGGTTCTCCCCGTGCATGCGTGGGTTTCCTCCGGGTACTCCGGTTTCCTCCCACAGACCAAAAAACATGCATGTTAGGCTGATTGGTGACTTTAAATTGACCCTAGGTGTGAGTGAAAGAGTGGATGGTTGTTTGGTGTGAGTGAGACAGGTCCCTCTTGTAAATGAGTCCCCGTGACTCAACGAGGCTAGCCTGCATAAATAAAGGTTGAATGAAAAAAAGAAAGAGCTTCCAAATGACTGGGCTACTACAGCAACAGTAAGAGAGACAGGTAGGAAGGTATGCTGGTGAAGATTCTCAGTTGTCCAGGACATGATAAAATCAAAAAGGCGTTCAATACAAGATAGGAAGGTAGGACGGTACTTGGTGTGTCATCTGGACAGAGAATGGATGATAAGGAAACCTGGTGGTGGAAAAGTGAAGTGCAGGACGCCATTCAAAGAAAGAGATTAGCCAAGAAGAAATATGACAGTGAGAGGACTGAAGAGAGGAGACAGGAATATAAGGAGATGGGACATAGAGCAAAGAGGGAAGTAGCTAAGGCAAAGCAGAGGGCGTACAATGAGTTGTATGGGAGACTGGACACTAAAGAGGGCGAGAAGGACTTGTACCGATTGGCAAGACAGAGGGATCAGGCTGGAAAGGATGTGCAGCAGGTTAGGCTTATTAAAGATGGGAATGGGAATGTTCTAACAAGTGAGGAGAGTGTGATGGGAAGATGGAAGGATTACTTTGAGGAGCTAATGAATGAAGAGAATGAAAGAGAAAGAAGAGTGGAGGTCATAGAAACTGTGGACCAGGAAGTGGGAAAGATTAGTGAGGGTGAAGTCCGGAAAGCTCTGAAAAGAATGAAGAAGGGGAAGGCAGTAGGACCTGATGACATACCAGTGGAGGTTTGGAAATGTCTTGGAGAGGTGGCAGTGAGGTTTTTGACTCAAATATTTAATGGAATATTTGAGGGTGAGAAAATGCCTGAAGAATGGAGAAGAAGTGTGCTGGTTCCCATTTTTAAGAACAAGGGTGATGTACAGAGTTGTAGCAACTACAGGGGAATTAAGTTGATGAGTCACACGATGAAGATCTGGGAGAGAATTGTGGAAGGAAGGCTTAGACAAGAGGTGACTATCTGTGAGCAGCAGTATGGTTTCATGCCAAGAAAGAGCACCACAGATGCCATCTTTGCTTTGAGGATGTTGATAGAGAAGTACAGAGAGGGTCAGAAAGAACTCCATTGTGTGTTTGTGGATTTAGAAAAAGCATATGACAGGGTGCCAAGAGAGGAGGTGTGGTATTGCATGAGGAAATCTGGAGTGGCAGAAAAGTATGTTAGACTGGTACAGGACATGTATGAGGACAGCAGGACAGTGGTGAGATGTGCTGTAGGAGTGACAGATAGCTTCAAGGTGGAGGTGGGATTGCATCAAGGATCGGCTCTGAGCCCCTTCTTGTTTGCTCTGGTGATGGACCGACTAACAGATGAGGTCAGGCAGGAATCCCCATGGACTATGATGTTTGCAGATGACATTGTGATCTGTGGTGAGAACAGGGAACAGGTGGAAGAGAACTTGGAGAGGTGGAGGTATTCACTTGAAAGAAGAGGAATGAAAGTCAGCCGTAGTAAGACAGAGTACATGTGTGTGAATGAGAGGGAGGAGGTGGAACAGTGAGGCTACAAGGAGCAGAGGTCACAAAGGTGCAGGACTTCAAGTACTTGGGGTCCACTGTCCAGGAAAATGGGGAATGTGGTAAAGAGGTGAAAAAGAGAGTCCAGGCAGGATGGAGTGGATGGAGAAAAGTTTCAGGAGTGATTTGTGACAAAAAGGTGTCAGCAAAGGTCAAAGGAAAAGTTTACAAGACAGTGGTGAGACCAGCTATGTTGTATGGTCTGGAGACAGTGTCATTGACAAAAAGACAGGAGAAAGAACTGGAAGTGGCAGAAATGAAGATGCTGAGGTTCTCCTTAGGAGTGACAAGGATGGATAAGATCAGGAATGAGATCATCAGAGGTACAGCACATGTTGAACAACTGGGAGATAAAGTTAGGGAGGCCAGACTGAGATGGTTTGGACATGTCCAGAGGAGGGACAGTGGGTATATTGGTAGAAGGATGTTAGAAATGCAACTGCCAGGAAAAAGACAAAGAGGAAGGCCAAAGAGGAGATATATGGATGCAGTTAGAGAGGACATGAAGGTGTAAGGGTGGCTCCCTCTGTTGGTCTTGTCTTCATGTTTATACTTGTTTAGTCTTCTTGTTTATTTTAGGTTCCCCATCTAGTACAATCTGCATATCTCCTTTAGGTTCCCATCCAGTTTAGTCCTCATGTTTATTTCTGGTGTAGTCATGTTTTTAGGTCCCCTTATTATTATTTAGTTCAACCTAGAGTACTGTCACCCTGGTTTACCTCCCACGTTTCAGAGTCAGCCTTGTTCTGTTAATTGTTCCCAGGTGTTTGTCGTTACTCCCTGTCTTGTCTGTGTGTGTATAAATACTCTGTCTGCAGTCTGTTTTGTGTCGGGTCTTTGTCCCTGTTCCCTGATGTGTCGTGTCCCAGCTCCTTGGTCTTGTGAGTATGTTTAAGTAGCTCCATGTTTCAGTGTTAGAGCTCCACGTTTTGTGTTAGTACTCCAGCCACAGTCAGAGCTGTATTAGTTTTGTTTGTACTGCCACGTCAGTATTTTGAGTTTGTTAATTAAAGTGTTTTGATATTTACTCGTGCCTCTGTGAGTCTACCTGTCTGCTCCACGGGACTCATCCCTCATCCCACATCAAACCGTGACAGAAGGTAGTTGGAGTGAGGACAGAGGATGCAGAGGACAGAGTGAGGTGGAGGAGGATGACTCGCTGTGGCGACCCCTGAAAAGGGAAAAGCCGAAAGAAGAAGAAGAAGAAGAAGAAGGATTATTTTTGTGAACAGAGTAAATCTAATTTTTCAGAGAAACAATTGAACTTTTCATTTATGTTTGTGAAACAATACTAAACGTTTTAATAGCTCCTCTCAGTTCATACTCTTTTGAGCACTGAGATGGCAAGATGGCTGCCGCGGACAGACGTTCAACGAAACGCTGCGCTGCGAGGCAGTTTTAATCTTTTCTAACAATTCAAACCGACAACTCTGACAATTAAACTCGTATGCTTGAGGACTAAAAATTAATTGGATGGAGAAAGGCGATTAATGGACGGTTACGAGTACGACTGACTTACCCGGTCCGGGTGCCTTCTGGGGAGTAGATTGTCGCTATCGGGCCGGCGGGTTGCTGGAGCCGAGGATCCGGTCTTCGTGTTTCAGACCTGTGAGCTGTGCGACAATTGTACGCCTGCCAAAGTGGCCTGGTGCTGGGCTTCGTCTCGGACTGGTTGCATTGCTGCTAGGCCTCGTCTCTGACCGGTTAGCATTGTGGCTGCCTTCGGAGGTTTGGTTAAACCTCTGCGGACTTTGGCGGAGTACGGCTGCACTTGTGTCTGACATAGTGAGCCGGTGAGCCGTGAAGCTGCAAGCTGGACCTCGTTTCGACCAGGGAGAACCTCGCCTGACCTCGGCGGACTTCTGTGGACTTCGGAGGACTCGGTGACTGCACTTCGGCGGACTTCGGCAGACTTCGGCAGACTTCGGAGGACTTCGACAGACTTCGGAAAACTTCGGCGGACTTCGGAGAAATTCGGCGGAAGATCACGTGGGTGAACAGTGAGCCTATTTATTCAGGCTTTGACCTTTACAGTAAACTATTATTAAAGACCAGAGTTACTGGGATTGAGGCAAACTTTGCCTTTTCACCAGCAAACGGTTGTATGTACATTAAACATGGCAAATAAAGGAAAAAGAGGGAAGAAAGAACTTGTGGAAGAACAAGTTCAGGAACAAAGTCTTGAAACTATGGAAGATATAAAAAAGTCAATAAACTTCATAGGATTAGAACTAAGCAAGCTATCCACTAATCAAGAAAAATTGATTGGCTTATTGGAGGAAGTGAAGCTACTTAGACTTCAAATATCGGAAAAGGACAAGAAAATCTTGGAACTTGAAAACAAAGTGGATGATATTGAGAGGATCTTGAGACAAGAAAACCTGGTGATATCGGGATTAGAAGTTAAACCCAGATCCACTGATGATGCAACGCCTCAGGATCAACAATCTCTGGAAGACCAAGTAGTTTCTTTCTTACAAGAAAAAGATATTA
This sequence comes from Garcialebias charrua, assembly GCA_038048925.1. Taxonomy (NCBI): domain Eukaryota; kingdom Metazoa; phylum Chordata; class Actinopteri; order Cyprinodontiformes; family Rivulidae; genus Garcialebias; species Garcialebias charrua. Next base: position 14,455 of record JBBPBX010040867.1, read on the forward strand.
ATATTACTCAAGACGATCTATCCATGTGTTACACCTTGCCGAACAAGTCTAACAAAAGCAAACCTGCTATAATTGTTAGATTTGTTAGCAGGAAAATAAGGAATACTGTGTTAATGCAAACAAGAAAATTAAGTGGTACTAAGGTTTACATTAACGAACATTTAACTAAAAAAAATAACAATATTGCTTGGGCAGCAAGGTTGTTAAAAAATAAACAAAAAACAATAGTATCAACTTGGACGAGGAATGGTAATGTTTGGATTAGAGTGAAAGAAGGTCAACCTGCTAAAATAATAAAAGACGTGAAGGAATTGGATAAATTTGGATAATCTAAATGAGTGGTCTGAATTATCGGCCTGGGAATGAATATATTTGGAAATGATAACGAATGATGACTCTGATCAAAAAATTTACAGTGTCAGTGATGAGATTGTAACGGAATTCTTTCCAACTGAAGACGTCTGTGAATATTATGATGAAACGAAGTTTAACGACATACGTCTAATCAAGCCTGGACTATCAATAATTCATTTCAATAGTAGAAGTTTAAATGCAAACATTTCAAACATTTCGGATTATTTAAAACAGTTAAAAACAACATTTACAATAATAGCACTATCTGAAACGTGGCTTAACGATGAAAATGTAAATAATGTTTACATTGATGGGTACGAATTATATTATAAGAACAGAGCTAACAGGAGAGGTGGTGGGGTGGCCCTTTTTGTTAAAAATGAAATAAAATGTAAACTAATTGATGAAATGTCCATAACTGAGGACAAAGTGATTGAAATGATAACAATTGAAATTATAAATAATAAGGATAAAAACATTATAATAAGTTGTGTTTATAGACCGCCTGATTCAAACATTGATACATTTACTGATAAAATTACTGTAATTTTGGAAAAAGGTTGCACCAAAACAATGTTCATATGTGGCGATTTCAATATCAATTTAGGGAGTTTGAGAAATTCCTATAATACCAGTACATTCATTGACTCAATGCATACTTTAAACCTTTACCCATTGATATCGAAACCAACAAGGATAACTACGCACAGTGCTACAATATTGGATAATATTTTTACAAATACAATAAATGGGGATGTGGTTAGTGGCATTCTAATGACTGATCTTAGTGATCACTTACCGGTTTTTTCTATCTACAAAAAATATCATAGTAATATGATCAAAATTGAAAAAAAGAATAAAATTATAAATACATCAAAAACAGCTATGGACAAATTTATAAATGATTTAGTTAATCTAAACTGGGATAATGTTTACGTGGAAGATGTTAATGAATCATATGATGAATTTATGAATACTTTGGAAACACTGTATGAAAAAAACTGTGTGCTTAACCATTATACTAAAAAGAAATTTGTGGATCAAAAATGGATGACTAAAGGTTTGAAAAATGCATGTAGAAAGAAAAATCATTTGTATTCTATTTTTTTGAAAAGTAAAACACAAGAAGCTGAAGATAAATATAAGAGGTACAAAAATAAACTAGTGGGGATAATAAGGAAACATAAGAAAGAATATTACAGCGATTTATTGAGTAAATGTAATGGGGACATGAGGGCAACATGGAAGGTTGTAAATAGTGTTGTAAAAAAACATGTAAGAAATAGTAATTCACAAAATTTTGTCATAAATGACAATGAAACTAATGATAAAAATGAAATTGTTAACGGGTTTAATAAATACTTTGTGGATGTTGGTGCAGACCTGGCTGCAAAAATACCGAAAGTTGACAAAAATACAAATCATTTAATTGAGGGTTATGTTAACAGTATGTTCCTGGAGAAAACTGATTCTGTAGAAATAATGAATATTGTAGACATGTTTGCTGACAAAAAATCTAAGGACTGGCTGGATATGGACATGACTTTTGTAAAAAATATAATGGGTTATGTAATTAAGCCTTTCACATATATATGTAACCTGTCCTTTTCTTCTGGAGTTTTTCCTGATCGCATGAAAGTGGCTAAGGTGATACCTCTTTTTAAAAGTGGTTCCAAATCTGAGTTTAATAATTACAGACCTATATCACTATTGCCACAATTTTCAAAAATCTTGGAGAAACTGTTTGCAATCAGGATGGATCAGTTTGTTGACAAATTTAATATTCTCACCAACAATCAATATGGTTTTAGAACTGGAAATTCAACGTCCATGGCTCTAATGGAGTTGATGGAATTAATTACTACAGCGGTGGATCAAAAACAATATTGTGTGGGTGTTTTTGTTGATTTAAAGAAAGCATTTGATACAGTGGATCATAATATTCTCCTTGACAAGTTACATAGATATGGTATTAGAGGACTGGCATTGAAATGGGTCTGTAGTTATTTGAGTAAAAGGAAACAGTTTGTGCAGATGGATGAAGTGAAATCTGAGCTCAGCACTATAACATGTGGAGTTCCTCAGGGATCGATACTAGGACCAAAGCTATTTATATTATATATAAATGATTTGGTACAGGTATCAGGACTCCTCAAGTGCATTCTTTTTGCTGATGACACCACTTTTTTTGGTTGTGGTAACAATATTCAACAAACTTTAGAATTAATGATGACAGAACTTGCAAAAATTCAGAATTGGTTTAAAATTAATAAATTAACGTTAAATTTGGATAAAACTTGTTATATGATCTTTAGTAATAAAAATAAATCAATTGATTTTCCATTTTTAATTGAGGGATCTGAGATTCAGAGAGTGTCTGAAGCGAAGTTCTTGGGCATCATTATTGATGATAAATTGTCTTGGAAACATCATGTAAGTTCAGTTAAAGCAAAATTATCTAGGTCTATTGCGATATTTTACAGAGTTAGGGATTTACTAAATGATAAAGCACTTTATTTGTTGTATAATACATTATTTGTGCCACACTTAATTTATGGTATTAGCGTTTGGGGTACGGCATGTAAATCAATTACAATGCCAATTTTTATTTTGCAGAAAAGAGCTATTAGAATTATCACCAGAAAGAATTTTCATCATCCTTCAAGCATTTTGTTTCATCAAACAAAACTGTTGAAATTTTATGATTTAATTGATTATAATATTTTGATAATTTTGTATAAAGCTCAAACTAATGCACTTCCTTCTAATATTCAGAAATATTTTGTTAGAAGAACGAGTATTTATAATCTTAAAGGGACAGATATATTTGTGAAGCCACCTTTTAGGACAAGTTTGAGGGGAAGATCAACCATAATTCAAGGAATAGGGTTATGGAATAAATTGGAGTCTGATATTAAAGTGGTCAGATCAATGGTTTCATTCAAAAGAATGATTAAGTTTAAACGGTTAAAAACATATATTTAAATGAGTTGAAATTTGGAAGTTTGTGTATGACACAGAGGGTAGTAATTATTATTTATGTTGTTCACTATTTTGGAAATTATGAGTTGGTTGTGTCATGTGTTTATTCTTAAATGCTAAAATTATGTTGATTATTTATTTTGTAATCCAAGTAGTTGTCTACATGAATTGTTTATTGGAGAAAAAGGGGCAGAAAAAATAAGATTTTTTCTTCTTCTGCCGCCTTTCATTTTATATATATATTTTTTTCTCTCTTTTTGTATTGTATTGTTTTCTTGTTTTAATTATAAAATGAATGAATAAATAAATCAAATCAAATCAAATCAAATCAAATATGAGTGGCAGGGAATATTTTGGCAGCTTTCAGATTTGTTTGAAGAACTTCAAATGGACTGGTGCCATGGCCTGAGGCCACTGGTTTGCATAAAACTGTGCAGTTGCCAGTTGGTGATTTGCAGGCCCAGCTGTGCAGTAACACTCTGAGGTTGACTTTCCTCTCCTGACTCCTCCCAACGGACACCCTCCTGCACCCTGGTTGGATTATTTGTCTCCTCTCCTCCAACAGGAGGATAAGCCCAGCTCTCCTGCCAATTAGAACCGCTGTGATGTAGTCTGAGCAGCTTGCCATTTTGTATGTGCCTGATGATGATAAAAGGTTTGGCCTTCACTTAGTTTGATTCTACCAGGTCCAGCTGAAAAGTTTGTGATCAATATTTTGGTTTTGAGGTCTGTCTTTGTGTTCATTATTAAAGTGATTGTGTAAGTTTACGAAGGCAGGTGCAGAAGGCCTTGAAGAAGCCTTGTTTTAAGTTTTGTGATTTAGGTTTAAGGAAAACTTACACATGCACGGAGTGAACATGCAAACTCCACCCAGAAAGGTCCCTGACTGGATTCTATCTGGAAACCTTCTCACTGAGAGGCAACTTGCTCTACCAACTGAACCACTTCGCTGCCCTACAGAGTTTTGTAAGATACAATTTAACATGTTTTTTTTTTACTTTTATTTTGTTAGTAGATAACTTTTGTTAAAAGTTAAATCTGTAATCCATAACTGAAGGTAATTAGCATTTTAAAAACGACACTCTCTTAGCACTTTGAGATTTTTATTAATGAAAAGTGCATTATAAATGGAATTCATTATTATTATTATTATTACTCTTTTTGTTCACTTTTGTTTGTTGAATCTTAACTGACGGGATAATAAATCACTTTTAATTTTCAAAACCTATTTCTGTCTGGGTTTAATGTTATCTCCCCTTTTCCTGGCTGAGCTGGTTTGTAACGACAGACAACAGTGTTTTTGACAAATGACTTTTGTCTGCTGTAGAAGTGAGAACTATAATGTTGTGGTGCTAGAACTGCAGGCAGTCATTGTATGATTGTACAGGTTGTTGATTTAAAAGCTCTGCTCTTAAAGGTCCAGTGTGTAGGATGTAGTGATATCTTACCATCTCCTCTGCACATACTGTACTTCCAAACTTGATTGACCAAAAAATGCAAAGGGCACACTTTATTATACAACATTTGGTTTATTTCTTCAAGAATAGCAAAGAAACGATGACGGACACTTATTGTAGTGATACACCTCGTCTCTGATATTTTAGGTTTCACACCTCTCTGAAACTCTCAGTGTTACACTTGCTTGAACCTCAAGGAGACGAGTAAACACTATTTTGGTTAACAATTAGTATGAATTAATGGACACTAATTAATCAGATTGAACTTTCTCTTTAATATGTGTTAATTCAGAATTGATCAAACAGTATTTTTATCATTTCAATGATGATCTGTTACTTGCATGACTTTGACCCTTCGGCTGGTTTATTTCTGCAGAACACGCAGTCTTTGAATCTAAAGCACAAGGTCAGAGTAAACGTAACTTGCAGCTTATGCCACTGCCACTTTGGACATGTCTGCCTGCCTGGGAGGAGTCGACGAGGGACAAGCCCCCAGAAACCATCTTGGCTACAGCAAACTGGTTGGTCCACTTAAGTTGTTTACTTGGTGGGGTAGCTTCAGTTTGCTTTGGACTGCTCTGACTGACGAAGCCCTCTGGAGTGAGGGTGAAACGTTTCTACTAAAAAGAAATTGTCCAGATGAACTGATTGAGAATGAGCGGATTTGATACCTGGACTATTGAGAATGAACTTTCTGGTCTTGAACCACTTTGGACATGTCTGCCTGCCTGGGAGGAGTCGACGAGGGACAAGCCCCCAGAAACCATCTTGGCTACAGCAAACTGGTTGGTCCACTTAAGTTGTTTACTTGGTGGGGTAGCTTCAGTTTGCTTTGGACTGCTCTGACTGACGAAGCCCTCTGGAGTGAGGGTGAAACGTTTCTACTAAAAAGAAATTGTCCAGATGAACTGATTGAGAATGAGCGGATTTGATACCTGGACTATTGAGAATGAACTTTCTGGTCTTGAACCACTTTGGACATGTCTGCCTGCCTGGGAGGAGTCGACGAGGGACAAGCCCCCAGAAACCATCTTGGCTACAGCAAACTGGTTGGTCCACTTAAGTTGTTTACTTGGTGGGGTAGCTTCAGTTTGCTTTGGACTGCTCTGACTGACGAAGCCCTCTGGAGTGAGGGTGAAACGTTTCTACTAAAAAGAAATTGTCCAGATGAACTGATTGAGAATGAGCGGATTTGATACCTGGACTATTGAGAATGAACTTTCTGGTCTTGAACCACTTTGGACATGTCTGCCTGCCTGGGAGGAGTCGACGAGGGACAAGCCCCCAGAAACCATCTTGGCTACAGCAAACTGGTTGGTCCACTTAAGTTGTTTACTTGGTGGGGTAGCTTCAGTTTGCTTTGGACTGCTCTGACTGACGAAGCCCTCTGGAGTGAGGGTGAAACGTTTCTACTAAAAAGAAATTGTCCAGATGAACTGATTGAGAATGAGCGGATTTGATACCTGGACTATTGAGAATGAACTTTCTGGTCTTGAACCACTTTGGACATGTCTGCCTGCCTGGGAGGAGTCGACGAGGGACAAGCCCCCAGAAACCATCTTGGCTACAGCAAACTGGTTGGTCCACTTAAGTTGTTTACTTGGTGGGGTAGCTTCAGTTTGCTTTGGACTGCTCTGACTGACGAAGCCCTCTGGAGTGAGGGTGAAACGTTTCTACTAAAAAGAAATTGTCCAGATGAACTGATTGAGAATGAGCGGATTTGATACCTGGACTATTGAGAATGAACTTTCTGGTCTTGAACCACTTTGGACATGTCTGCCTGCCTGGGAGGAGTCGACGAGGGACAAGCCCCCAGAAACCATCTTGGCTACAGCAAACTGGTTGGTCCACTTAAGTTGTTTACTTGGTGGGGTAGCTTCAGTTTGCTTTGGACTGCTCTGACTGACGAAGCCCTCTGGAGTGAGGGTGAAACGTTTCTACTAAAAAGAAATTGTCCAGATGAACTGATTGAGAATGAGCGGATTTGATACCTGGACTATTGAGAATGAACTTTCTGGTCTTGAACCACTTTGGACATGTCTGCCTGCCTGGGAGGAGTCGACGAGGGACAAGCCCCCAGAAACCATCTTGGCTACAGCAAACTGGTTGGTCCACTTAAGTTGTTTACTTGGTGGGGTAGCTTCAGTTTGCTTTGGACTGCTCTGACTGACGAAGCCCTCTGGAGTGAGGGTGAAACGTTTCTACTAAAAAGAAATTGTCCAGATGAACTGATTGAGAATGAGCGGATTTGATACCTGGACTATTGAGAATGAACTTTCTGGTCTTGAACCACTTTGGACATGTCTGCCTGCCTGGGAGGAGTCGACGAGGGACAAGCCCCCAGAAACCATCTTGGCTACAGCAAACTGGTTGGTCCACTTAAGTTGTTTACTTGGTGGGGTAGCTTCAGTTTGCTTTGGACTGCTCTGACTGACGAAGCCCTCTGGAGTGAGGGTGAAACGTTTCTACTAAAAAGAAATTGTCCAGATGAACTGATTGAGAATGAGCGGATTTGATACCTGGACTATTGAGAATGAACTTTCTGGTCTTGAACCACTTTGGACATGTCTGCCTGCCTGGGAGGAGTCGACGAGGGACAAGCCCCCAGAAACCATCTTGGCTACAGCAAACTGGTTGGTCCACTTAAGTTGTTTACTTGGTGGGGTAGCTTCAGTTTGCTTTGGACTGCTCTGACTGACGAAGCCCTCTGGAGTGAGGGTGAAACGTTTCTACTAAAAAGAAATTGTCCAGATGAACTGATTGAGAATGAGCGGATTTGATACCTGGACTATTGAGAATGAACTTTCTGGTCTTGAACCACTTTGGACATGTCTGCCTGCCTGGGAGGAGTCGACGAGGGACAAGCCCCCAGAAACCATCTTGGCTACAGCAAACTGGTTGGTCCACTTAAGTTGTTTACTTGGTGGGGTAGCTTCAGTTTGCTTTGGACTGCTCTGACTGACGAAGCCCTCTGGAGTGAGGGTGAAACGTTTCTACTAAAAAGAAATTGTCCAGATGAACTGATTGAGAATGAGCGTATTTGATACCTGGACTATTGAGAATGAACTTTCTGAACTTGCAGCTTCTTTTGTGTTGTCTATGAAGTTAGCCATAACATTTTCTGTGCTCACAGGCAGGCCATCTGGCCGATTTATGTAAACAGTTTTCCTGTTGTCCGTCAAGAGACTTTCTGCCTATGGGATCATACTTCCATCTTTTATTTTGTTAACCAGCCTGTAGCCGTTGAGGAGGTGGGGAGACCCCACCTCCCCCATATAATGGGCACTTCCTATTTGGAAGTTAGTTTTTGGAAGAGAACTAACTGCCAACTGGTTTCTCTCCCTGGAGAAAGCTGGAGACGCCCGGTCATTGTGCCAACTCGACCCACGTCTTCAGCAAAGGTTCAAACAGCACGTCAGCTGTGAACCTCTTCGAGTGTCAGAGCTCCAAGAGGTGACACTCTTTCTGAAGTTATCTTGAACAAAACCAGAACCAGGCATCACTCTGGGAGGCCGACGCAGACGGTCTCGAGACCGTGGCAAGATGAAAGTGGTCGCCTGTAAAACGCAGCAGCATGCACGTCTGGCTTGACTAATTTACCGGAGTCGAGACAGGATCATCTTCACGAAGGTAAAAGTGTTTCATCACGGGACGGACGTCCAGCCGAAACCGAGCAGAGGGTGCTATCTCTGGTTAACATCTCAAGATAAGATTCAACCATTTCATTTCAATCTTTTATCTTTCCTCCTTAAACTCCTCCTTATGTTTGTTTTCATCATGGTAAACTTTAAGTAATGTGCCAACAGAAAGGTCCAACTGTCTGTTTGTTTTAATTTGAATTCTTGTCAACGTAGTTATTAAATCAGAGCTAATATCGATACAAATGTTTAATGTAATTCTGTGATAGTTTCAATAAAAGGTCTATTTTTTGGTAGACCAACATAAATTGAAGTCTAAGCGTGAAATTACATTTCTTGTCTAATCACAGTAAAAACAATTTAGTATCGGAAAAAGGAAGAACTCGCGCATTTGGTGGCAGTTTGTGCAAGATTAAAATCTGCTAAACTGCGCATCCAATAATGGTGGCTCAGTAAGTGTTTAAATACCTTACAAGCATCATTATTCTATTACAATTGGTGGCCTCGTCCGAGTTCCTAGAACGATTATTAAGTTGTTTTGTGTAGCATTATTGTTGCGGTGTTGTTGGCTTAGTTTTGCATCCTGGTTTTGGGCTTATAAGAATAGTTTTGGCTGGTGGAGTGTCCGGGAGTTGCTAATCGTGGCATTGTCTGGATTATTTTCCCGTTAGAATTATTTTTTCATTCACATTTGAACGTATGCTTGGAGCGGGTGAGTGATAAGTGTTGTGTCTGTGTTTGTGAGACGTTTCATTACGTGTCGCGAGGCTGCATGCATTTTTCATTGTTGTGACCGCCGTGTCACGATCCTGTTTCATTCTATTACATCTGCGATTTATTGTTGAAGGTCTGTTTCACACATATGCTGCTCCATTAAGTGCCTTTTTCTGTTACAACGTGTGTTGCCGAGGTTCGGGAAAACCCACTCCGCAAGGACCGGATGTATTCCGGTTCCGTTTGACGTAAAGTCCGCTGTTGTACACAGTAGCGCTGCCTTCTTTGGAAGGCGGGGGTTAGCCTGGTTGTGTTTTAGCTCATTGACAGTGTTCTCTGCGGTGTAAAAATACGCTTATTTTGTGGAAGAGAGTCCAGTACCTTGGGTCGAAATGCTAAACGGTACCGAGAGACAAGATGGCTGCTTAAAACGCTGTGATTGGTCCATTGTGTGTCGCGTTCAAGAACGTTGGTTTCTGTAGACTCTGGTTGTCGGATTCATTTTTGCACACATTTCTGACAGTTTATCTGTGTTGTTTGAGTTCTATGCACGTAATATCGTCGAAGACTGGCTTAACCGCGGTGTTTAATAGGCATGTAAATATAACATGTTCAACTCAAATTGTGTGTGTTTGTGTGTGTGACTGTTTTGTGGTTTCTAAGGACAGTGTTTTGTCAGGACAGTAATGAGCTGTTATCGGATTGTCTGATTACTGTATAGCGTATTGCTGTCCTGACAAAACACTGTCCTTAAAAACCACAAAACAGTCACACACACAAACACACACAATTTTAGTAGAACATGTTATATTTACATGTATATGTCTATCTGATATGCATATATACATTTATATGCATATATGTATATACACTGTACAGTACATGAATATGCATTTATGATATGCTTATATACATGTATATATGTATATTTGTGTGTATGTATATGACATAGATATCAATTATATAAATAATGCAGGGATTGTTAAGTATGACTTCAATATTATTAGTCACAGTTTTTTAATTTATAGTTTTCTTTCATTCAGCTAATTTTAATTTCATCTTAGTCCACCTATCATGAGAGGAGTTTTGTAAATACTCTGTCCATTTATCTTTCCTTTATGTGAGATGGATACTTGGGCCAAAAACAAACAATCATGTAATGTTTATTGGTTTACATGTGACAGCAGCTATCATCAAAATGTAGAATTTCCTCTAAATATAAGTATAAATGATCTCTTACAGATGTCATGTGAACACGTCCAGAGTCAGGAGATCGCAGGTAGCCAGAAGCACGATCAACTTCCTTTAAACACGAATACCAAGGTACATTTTAGTTCTTGTGTTCCTAAACAGAATTACTTGCTACGTGTGGTTTCATCAACCTTAATGTTCAATTAGGTGTGTATAGGAGTGTACTATGGTTTTTATGGACAGTTGTTTGTTTGGACAGTCAGACGCTATAAACAATCAGACAATCAATCAGATAACAGCTCATTACTGTCCTGACAAAACACTGTCCTTAAAAACCACAAAACAGTCACACATACAAACACACACAACTTCAGTTGAACATGTTATATTTACATGTATATGTCTATCTGTACATTATATGTATATGCATATATATACATGTATATGTTTATGCATATATACATCTATATGTTTATGCATATGTACATATATGCATATTCTTGTATATATACATATATGCATTTACATGTTTAAATGCATTTGCATATACAGTACATGTATATATGCACTTACATATACATGTATATATGCACTTACACATACATGTAAATAGGCACTTACATATACGTGTAATAGGCATGTAAATATAACATGTTCAACTCAAATTGTGTGTGTTTGTGTGTGTGACTGTTTTGTGGTTTCTAAGGACAGTGTTTTGTCAGGACAGTAATGAGCTGTTATCTGATTGTCTGATTACTGTATAGCGTATTGCTGTCCTGACAAAACACTGTCCTTAAAAACCACAAAACAGTCACACACACAAACACACACAACTTCAGTTGAACATGTTATATTTACATGTATATGTCTATCTGTACATTATACGTATATGCATATATATACATGTATATGTTTATGCATATATACATCTATATGTTTATGCATATGTACATATATGCATATTCTTGTATATATACATATATGCATTTACATGTTTAAATGCATTTGCATATACAGTACATGTATATATGCACTTACATATACATGTATATATGCACTTACACATACATGTAAATAGGCACTTACATATACGTGTAATAGGCATGTAAATATAACATGTTCAACTCAAATTGTGTGTGTTTGTGTGTGTGACTGTTTTGTGGTTTCTAAGGACAGTGTTTTGTCAGGACAGTAATGAGCTGTTATCTGATTGTCTGATTACTGTATAGCGTATTGCTGTCCTGACAAAACACTGTCCTTAAAAACCACAAAACAGTCACACACACAAACACACACAACTTCAGTTGAACATGTTATATTTACATGTATATGTCTATCTGTACATTATACGTATATGCATATATATACATGTATATGTTTATGCATATATACATCTATATGTTTATGCATATGTACATATATGCATATTCTTGTATATATACATATATGCATTTACATGTTTAAATGCATTTGCATATACAGTACATGTATATATGCACTTACATATACATGTATATATGCACTTACACATACATGTAAATAGGCACTTACATATACGTGTAATAGGCATGTAAATATAACATGTTCAACTCAAATTGTGTGTGTTTGTGTGTGTGACTGTTTTGTGGTTTCTAAGGACAGTGTTTTGTCAGGACAGTAATGAGCTGTTATCGGATTGTCTGATTACTGTATAGCGTATTGCTGTCCTGACAAAACACTGTCCTTAAAAACCACAAAACAGTCACACACACAAACACACACAATTTTAGTAGAACATGTTATATTTACATGTATATGTCTATCTGATATGCATATATACATTTATATGCATATATGTATATACACTGTACAGTACATGAATATGCATTTATGATATGCTTATATACATGTATATATGTATATTTGTGTGTATGTATATGACATAGATATCAATTATATAAATAATGCAGGGATTGTTAAGTATGACTTCAATATTATTAGTCACAGTTTTTTAATTTATAGTTTTCTTTCATTCAGCTAATTTTAATTTCATCTTAGTCCACCTATCATGAGAGGAGTTTTGTAAATACTCTGTCCATTTATCTTTCCTTTATGTGAGATGGATACTTGGGCCAAAAACAAACAATCATGTAATGTTTATTGGTTTACATGTGACAGCAGCTATCATCAAAATGTAGAATTTCCTCTAAATATAAGTATAAATGATCTCTTACAGATGTCATGTGAACACGTCCAGAGTCAGGAGATCGCAGGTAGCCAGAAGCACGATCAACTTCCTTTAAACACGAATACCAAGGTACATTTTAGTTCTTGTGTTCCTAAACAGAATTACTTGCTACGTGTGGTTTCATCAACCTTAATGTTCAATTAGGTGTGTATAGGAGTGTACTATGGTTTTTATGGACAGTTGTTTGTTTGGACAGTCAGACGCTATAAACAATCAGACAATCAATCAGATAACAGCTCATTACTGTCCTGACAAAACACTGTCCTTAAAAACCACAAAACAGTCACACATACAAACACACACAACTTCAGTTGAACATGTTATATTTACATGTATATGTCTATCTGTACATTATATGTATATGCATATATATACATGTATATGTTTATGCATATATACATCTATATGTTTATGCATATGTACATATATGCATATTCTTGTATATATACATATATGCATTTACATGTTTAAATGCATTTGCATATACAGTACATGTATATATGCACTTACATATACATGTATATATGCACTTACACATACATGTAAATAGGCACTTACATATACGTGTAATAGGCATGTAAATATAACATGTTCAACTCAAATTGTGTGTGTTTGTGTGTGTGACTGTTTTGTGGTTTCTAAGGACAGTGTTTTGTCAGGACAGTAATGAGCTGTTATCTGATTGTCTGATTACTGTATAGCGTATTGCTGTCCTGACAAAACACTGTCCTTAAAAACCACAAAACAGTCACACACACAAACACACACAACTTCAGTTGAACATGTTATATTTACATGTATATGTCTATCTGTACATTATACGTATATGCATATATATACATGTATATGTTTATGCATATATACATCTATATGTTTATGCATATGTACATATATGCATATTCTTGTATATATACATATATGCATTTACATGTTTAAATGCATTTGCATATACAGTACATGTATATATGCACTTACATATACATGTATATATGCACTTACACATACATGTAAATAGGCACTTACATATACGTGTAATAGGCATGTAAATATAACATGTTCAACTCAAATTGTGTGTGTTTGTGTGTGTGACTGTTTTGTGGTTTCTAAGGACAGTGTTTTGTCAGGACAGTAATGAGCTGTTATCTGATTGTCTGATTACTGTATAGCGTATTGCTGTCCTGACAAAACACTGTCCTTAAAAACCACAAAACAGTCACACACACAAACACACACAACTTCAGTTGAACATGTTATATTTACATGTATATGTCTATCTGTACATTATATGTATATGCATATATATACATGTATATGTTTATGCATATATACATCTATATGTTTATGCATATGTACATATATGCATATTCTTGTATATATACATATATGCATTTACATGTTTAAATGCATTTGCATATACAGTACATGTATATATGCACTTACATATACATGTATATATGCACTTACACATACATGTAAATAGGCACTTACATATACGTGTAATAGGCATGTAAATATAACATGTTCAACTCAAATTGTGTGTGTTTGTGTGTGTGACTGTTTTGTGGTTTCTAAGGACAGTGTTTTGTCAGGACAGTAATGAGCTGTTATCTGATTGTCTGATTACTGTATAGCGTATTGCTGTCCTGACAAAACACTGTCCTTAAAAACCACAAAACGGTCACACACACAAACACACACAACTTCAGTTGAACATGTTATATTTACATGTATATGTCTATCTGAACATTATATGTATATGCATATATATACATGTGTATGTTTATGCATATATACATCTATATGTTTATGCATATGTACATATATGCATATTCTTGTATATATACATATATGCATTTACATGTTTAAATGCATTTGCATATACAGTACATGTATATATGCACTTACATATTCATGTATATATGCACTTACATATACATGTATATAGGCACTTACATATACATGTAAATAGGCACTTACATATACGTGTAATAGGCATGTAAATATAACATGTTCAACTAAAATTGTGTGTGTTTTTGTGTGTGACTGTTTTGTGGTTTCTAAGGACAGTGTTTTGTCAGGACAGTAATGAGCTATTATCTGATTGTCTGATTATAGCGTATTGCTGTCCTAACA
>JBBPBX010040868.1:17776-29149 GCA_038048925.1 Garcialebias charrua
TGGTCCGTCTTAAAACCCTCTGGGTGTCAAAACTAAATCCTAACCACTTTTGATTGATCTAATAAATGCCTCATCCCACTTGTTTCCAGGTTATCCGAGCCTTCACAGACTTCCTGGCCTTCATGGTCTTGTTTAATTACATCATCCCAGTTTCCATGTATGTCACGGTGGAGATGCAGAAATTTCTCGGCTCTTATTTTATCACTTGGGATGAGGAGATGTTTGATGAAGAGCTGGGACTGGGAGCTCAGGTGAACACTTCTGACCTAAACGAAGAGCTGGGACAGGTTTGTTGCTAAACACACCGAAGAGTTGACATTTGTGTCAATATTCTTTTGTGTAAACAGACCCTCAGTGTACCCTGTCTTTGCCTACCTGTCAGGTGGAGTATGTGTTTACTGATAAGACCGGCACTCTGACTGAGAACAACATGGAGTTTATCGAATGCTGCGTTGATGGCAACGTCTACATTCCACATGCAATCTGCAACGGTCAAATCCTCAGTGCTGCCTCTAGCATAGACATGATCGATTCCTCTCCTGGAGGATACAGAAGAGTAAGTTAGTGTGTTTTACACAATAGTCAGGCTGCTAAATACACAGTTGACCTAACTTTAATGATAATTATTGTCTGAAATATATGGTTCTATTGTTTTGTTCTAAAACTATATTCTTGCAAAGCTTACTTTTTTCCCATTACCTAGAGAAGAATTGTTCTCAGGTACATAAAAAAATGATGCGCCTTACATTTATTGCTGTAGCATCAAAGTTTAAATTTAATTAAAGAAAAAAATCTTGTGTTGCCAGCATGAGCAGCAAGAGAGCAAGAAAGGTTTCTTGTTTCACTGCAGGTTTTTCTGTAATAAATTGCAAATACGTTGTTTTTTTTTTTTTGCTTTAGTCACTAAACAACATCAAATATGTCAAAGAAAGAGAGGAAACTGATGCAGCTTTGCAGTGAACTTGGTTGCCCTAAAGAAATAATGAATTGTTGTTCATGTGTGTCTGCAGGAATATGAGGATCTGTTTTTCCGGGCGCTGTGTCTGTGCCACACGGTGCAGGTGAAGGAGGAGGAGACGGTGGACAGCATCAAGAAAGGCATCCACCAGGGCAGGCCCACCTCCTTCTACATCTCTTCCTCACCAGATGAAGTAGCGTTGGTAGAAGGAATGAAACGGTAACCACAATATAACACAGGAGAGTATTTAGAAATTATAAATAAGTAAGGTGTTGTTTCAGTTTTGAGGGGAAATCTAGTTTAGCATCTGTCAGACACATGTCATATTCAGTATTTATTTAAATATGTGTGTTATTCAGACAGCAGACCAAGAAGTGGTTTAAAGATGAAAATGTACCAGTGAGAGAGTCTGCATGAAGTTAATGATGTCCAGTTAACCCTGTTTAACCAGTGAATACAGGGTGCAGTGATGGGTACCGTAGTTACAGCCAGTTATGAATCTTAGTGCACCATGATGGACAGCATCCAACATCTGCAGGGTGCTTGTAGGAGCGTTCATGTAAATAATGTCACCATAGTCAATGGAGGGAAGGAAAGTAGCAGCAACAAGGTGTTTCTTAGCGCTCAGAGTTAGACAGGAGACAAATTAGAGACAGTTAGACAGGATAAAAATGTAGGGTTGTCCAAAAAAATAAGAAGCTGCTGGCCCAAGTTCTGCTTTATTATGTGGCAAAACATATCATTAGTCTAATGAACTTTATCTTTTAAAGCAACCTAAAGTCATGTGTGTATCCACATTAGCAGAAAACACAAGTAAGAACCATACCATTTACACATTAACAAGCTATTTCTCAGATGTTTGCTGTGTTTTGTACATCTCTGAGCTCAGGATGCTTTAGGCTAACCAGAACAGCTTCAGTCTCTCCATCTTTGAATTATCTTTTTTCCCTTTGCTCTCATATTCCAGGTTGGGCTACACTTATCTGAGACTGAAAGACAACTACATGGAGATCCTCAACAAAGATGATGAAATTGAAAGGTTAGTTTACTAAATTTTGTCGTTACCCCACAACAGACAAACCAGGATCAATTCAGTTGATGGGGTTAAACAGCAGCTAACAAATTAGCTCTCAGCTTGTGTCACACGTTCTGTACAGGTGTCAAAAATTTGCAGCTTTAACTGACTCAACAAGTCAGATGGAAACACTTTAACTGATGAATGAAAATGGATGAAAGAGTCATTTGGAGAGAGGCTTTATGGAAATTGTGTAATGTTTTAATTTATTGCAATCAGTTTGTGTAAGCAGCCTTGGTCTGCATCACTCTCAGCAGTGACCTGTCAATAGTGAGCTATTTCAGAAAACCGACAAGGTTCCAGAGGGAAAGGGTTGCTTCTATTGAACTCTTTAGGAGACCTTAGAAATATGAACAAATAAGGTCTAAAGTCCTCTTACATTTTAAGGTTTAACTGTTTGATTTTGTTGGCAGGGCACCGGTTCTGTCAACAAGGTGGGATGCCCTCATTGGATAATTTTAGTGGAAACTGTTTTGCACTAGTCATTTTTGGGCAAATGGCAAATCTGACAAAACGGAGCATAAATACCCCCATTTAGATTGACATTCGGTTTCACACAACAGACTTTTAACATAAAATAAATGTAGGCTGCTCTCTTGAGAACTTGCATTGAAAGTGCACAAAAGGGAATTTTGTTGATCTTAGAGAAGATTTATTTATTTGCAGAAGTCGAATGCACATAAAGGAGGATGTGACGTCTAAAAAGATTGTGTGTTTTATGTTGACACCATCTCTTCTTCAGGTTTGAGCTGCTCCATGTGCTGAACTTTGACTCTGTCAGAAGAAGAATGAGCGTCATAGTCAAGTCAAGCTCAGGTAAGAGCTTCTCACACAGTGTAATAGAAACATTCTCAATAAATTCATAATAAGATGCTACACTGTTCCTCCACGTTGCTTACATATGTTTGATTGTGTGTTTGTGTGTGGATTCTCAGGAGAGTACCTGCTGTTCTGCAAAGGTGCCGACTCATCCATTTTTCCACGAGTAGTATCTGGAAAGGTGGAGCAAGTTAAAGCCCGGGTAGAGCAGAATGCTGTAGTAAGTGAACATTTTGACCAGCACAGATGTAAGATGGGCCCAAGGGTCGATCACATTCATACAGTAATATGTTTTTCATAGCTTGAAGATGATGAACTTGTCTTAGCTTCTACTTTGTGTAAAACAATTTAATAATTAAACCTAAATATTTCTTAATTTAGGGGAAAAAAAAGCTCTTTCGCCAAAAGTTCAATCAAAATTTTATGTGAAGATGCAAAACGAAGCATTTAAAACATTTGAGAGTACAGAGCTCTGCTAAAACACGTAATGTAAAAAGTCATCATCATGCATCAAAACCCTGTAATACCGTAACTACCGGTAATACAGTTCTGTGACCGTTAACGTGAGCGTGCGTGCGTGTGTGTTCTGAAACGTTTCACCTTCCATCCAGAAGGCTTCATCAGTCAAGGAGACACACAACACAAAACTGATTCTTCCCCCAACATTTTACTCCAAAGTGGAACAAACCAGTTCTGTTGGTGCTAAGATGGTCTCTTTGACACCCCCCCACCCCTCCCCGGGTTCCGGCTCTCTCCCTCGTCGACAGTCATGTCAAACTGGTTCAAAACCAACAAAGTCCATGCTCAATAATCCAGGTATACAATCCAACAATTTTCAGTCAAGTCATCTGGACAGTTTCTTATTTTTTGTTTCTTCTATGTGCTGAAACGAGAAACTGTCCAGATGACCTGACTGAAAATTGTTGGAATGTCTAGAAGAGCTCATGTGCAAATGGAACAGGGGATGAATCCAAATTGAGGTACCAGACATGAACTTTTGCCTCCACAGACATCGCTGCTCACCCAATTAGTTAAATATAAGCTCCAGCAGTGCGCTCCAAGTGAAAAGGGGTACCGGTAATATTAAAAATGAGCAGAAGCATTTTCTGTTTGAAAACGGCTTTGCTCCCACATATACTAACAGATGTGCCTCTTCATTTTCCTTCTGGCCTACCCACCTGCTTTTGACCCACATATTAGGATATACTCGGAAGCACAACATCTGTACAGATGTGCAACTTCTTAAGCTTCACCTACATACAGGAGGCTTCGAGTGAGGGTGCACAACTCACGTGTTCAGCAAGTCTTTTTTTGTCCTCAGCGATGCATCAAAGGACCAAAACATTATCTGAGCCTGTGAATAAAATGAAATTATCCATGTAAGCTGTTGGAATACTTTGCATTCCCTTCTAACTGTGAATATGAAATTTAACCATATGTTGTAACAAAACGGTTCACACTTTTTTTTGTTGCATTATATAAATTGTTGATGGTTTAAAAAGTAACAGTCTCAAGCCTAGAGTTAGCCTGGTTGATACCAGACCCATGTCCTTCACTTCGCTTTGTACTAGGGTCTGGCATCTCTCCCATAGACAGCGATTTCTCCGTTAGATTTTTGAATGGACCAATCAGAGAACAGAAGGCGGAGTTTTGTTAGTTTAGCCTGGCGAGGTCCAGGCTATTCAGATAAAAAGCTCAGAAACCACTCGGTGGATATTTTTTCTGCTACCAGTGTGTAATTATATGTCTCTAATTTACTGACTGTTGGCCTAGATGAAACATTTGAGATAAAATTCGATTTTTTATCATTTATTTTCGTAGCGCACCCGAGGCTGTTTGGAAAATGTCAAACCGAAACTATTTAAATCCAGCAGATTTGACCATTTCGTGAATTGATTTAGGAACTGTTAAGCTCAGGAACACTTCTGATATAACGTCAGCGGTGAAATATATTTTTTATCAGCAGAGAAATAATAGTTTACCTTGTTTTATTGAAAATTCCTTCGTGGCGGCAGCCATTTTGAATGACGACGTCAGTCGACGTCGTTCAAAACTCCGCCTTCTGCTCTCTGATTGCTCAGGAACACTTCTGATATAACGTTAGCTAAGAAATACATTTTTTATCAGCAGAGAAATAATAGTTTTTTACCTTGTTTTATTGAAAATTCCTTCGTGGCGGCAGCCATTTTGAATGACGACGTCAGTCGACGTCGTTCAAAACTCCGCCTTCTGTTCTCTGATTGGTCCGGTCAAAAATCTACCGGAGATATCCTTGTCTATGGGACAAGTCCCAGACCCAGCAGTGAAGGGAAATGAGAATTGAGCGGAGCTGCATAGGAATGGCGAGGGCCAGGCTAGCCTAGAGTACCTCTTTTTTGTGTATTTGCTGCATCAACTTCTCTCTTTTGCTCATTTTAGATTCAATTAAATGAGACAAGTAGGCCTGTTGTCATAAACAATAAATCAATTAATCGCATGATAAATGAAAATTATCAACCTCATTTTCATTTATCGGCTTTATCGTTTCTTCCTGTCTCTCTTTCTATTGAAGCTACTAGATGTCAAAAGGCTCAACGCCGCTGCTCTTCACTGATCTCTCTCTTTCTCTTTTCTTTTTAAAGGACAACACCCACCATGTTTTCAAATTGCATCGCCATTAATATTTATTAGTTTATTTAAAAATAATACAGGAACGTTTATTTATATTGTAGAGAAATAACGCTAAATGTGTTATTTCATGATTTATAGCAGATTTTAGCAGAAGCTCCAGGAAAAATCTGCTCCTCTCCATATATGGGCATTCACATGGGCATTCACGTCACTAAAGTGACGCCTTGGAGTTACAGGCGGAGTTATAATAAGCATTCATCAACTTCCATGACCGCTGCTCTGAGCGAGGAAAAAAAAAAGCGAAGCATTTTTAAATATTCCCTAAAGCTGCCTGTTGATTAATCCTGCTGTCGCTCACTGATGTCTATATTCTGAGCGAGCATCCACGTAGACATACTAGTTTAATTTGCTTGATCGCGACAAATTCATTCATTTCCGCATCGGCTTTTTATTCTCTCCCCCCGTGACCAGACAGGTCGGGAGTACAGAAAAGGCAGCCGCGCAGCGGAGCTCTGCGCGCGTGCTCCCCCGTGCTCCCCGCAACAAGGCTGGGACGGAGCAGAGCCCTGACACGCATTCGGAACTTCAAAGGTGACCAGCAGAACGGGGAGCCAGAGACGCGCGGCTCGCTCCTCTGGGCAGAATGAGAGCAGCAACGGTCCGCAGCGGTGTTATAAAATAAATAATAAATAAAATCAGAGCGCTGGTCCATATGTACACACAAATGCACCAGGAAATATGCAGTTTTATCTCCCACTCTCATAAACCTCCATGGAAACTCACTCCTGCCTTCTGCCTTCTGGGTGGAGATGTAACAAAAGTCACATGACACTTCGGCACTCTTCGGCCGAGTTTCCGGATTCATTCGGGAATGTTTTTTTTTTTTTTTTTTATTTTAACCCTCGCCTGGCCCAAATGCAAAAATGAAATAGACATCATATTAAACTACAGTAATTGTCCTATATGGTGAATTGTTATTGTCATGGTGGGTGTTGTCCTTTAAAATCTGTTTTAACCGCCCAAAATAACATTTTTGGATCGTTAAAAGCAGCTAAGCTGAGAAGCTAAGCTACGAGCTAAGCTAACAGACCGACCTCGGGGGAAAAAACCCTCCGTCTTGTCGAAGCTTCAAAATTCACGTTTTAAACTCTTGCTTTCATCTAAAAGTTGTTTTTCCTCTGTAAAAAGAAGCTGAGAACTTGTTTACTGATTTTTTTAATTAAACGCTTTGTGTGAAAAATGCTATGCTAAAGAGCTCAAACCACAACGAGCGTCCGCCATTTTGAGAACCAAAAAACAGGAACAAGAGACGGCCCATGTCATGTCAAGGGTCCTCCCTCCCATTTTTCTGAAAGAGACATGCTGCTCGCTCCCTCACTATCCATCCTTCGGTTCAAACCGTCTTATACTGCCATCCATTGGTCAAAAAACTTACTACACACAAAAATTAACAAACATTTCTTCTTAAATTTGACAATAATTACTAATTACACTGTCAAATTTCAAAGAATAGTATCATTTATCTCAATAATTTCTGAGACACTTAATCACCCAGCAAAATTTGTCATTGTGACAGGCCAAGAGACAAGTACAGTATGTGCAACCTCAATAGTTACAGGAGGGGATGGGTTTTTTTGCATACACCACTCGTCAGGACTCTTTAGGGAGTTTGACTGCTGAGATGTCATTACAAATCACCCATTGACTGACTGAGGCTGGAAGGAAAAAGATTTTCCTCATGCGCCCTTCTAACAAGCCTGGCGTTCCTGTTAAAAAGCTGCTGGTGAAAAACCATCATCTTTCCTTTTATCAAGAGTTGTACTGATATTTGGTGCTTTCTGACTCTTCTCATAATTCATATTCACATTTTGAATCCCATCAATTATTTGGATAATGTCTCCTAATCTATCTCTTGACTCTAAAACCAGGAGGGGCTGCGGACTCTGTGTGTCGCCTATCGAAGGTTGTCCCAGGCTGATTATCAGGAAGCGTGTCGTCACTTGACTGAAGCCAAGCTGGCCCTGCAGGACAGGGAGCAGAGGCTGGCGCAGGCCTATGACATCATCGAGAGGGACTTTGTCCTTCTGGGTGCTACAGCAGTGGAGGACAGGTTGGTACATGAGGGGTGAAAGGAGGGGAAAGATTTAAAGATGGAGCCACTGCAGCAGAGAGACACGTGGAGGTTAATGAATCATAAAACCGAATTCAGTGACTTTCACGAGTTAAGACAGAAAAAATTCAGTGTGAGCTCTCTTTGGTCACTTATTGTAAATATTGCTTTGCTTTTAGTTTCTTTTTTCTTCCTGCATATGAAATATGTTATGCACTAATTAAATAGACTTCAGTATCGACCTGGACATATCAACTGCTTGACAGTTTAATTTCCTAATAGACAAACTGCTGATGGGCAAGGACAGGGGTGGTGGCGCATTGATAAGTTATCACCAGTCAGTAATGGATAGACTGAGCTTTAGATGGATCGCTGAAACCTACTTCAGTGGGGGCTGACACACTTATTGACTTATTGATGCCCAGGCTCCAGGAGAAAGCTGCGGACACCATTGAGTCGCTGCACAAGGCTGGGATAAAGGTTTGGGTCCTCACAGGGGACAAAATGGAAACGGCTGCTGCTACATGCTACGCCAGCAAGCTGTTTCGTCGCAGCACCCAGATCCTGGAGCTGACCAAGAAACGCACAGAAGAGCAGAGCTTGCATGATGTTCTGTTTGAACTAAACAAGACAGTTCTTAGACAACGCTCCATATCTGGGTATGGTGTAATGCACTCTAATTTTTGCGATTAGTACAACACAATCTAGTATTTTTTTTTTATTTGCTCAGTGGCTTGTGTAAGTAAATCTTGTTGTTCATTTGTTGGTATTTCCCTCTAGATTGTTAGTAGACTGCCTGGATTTCGGCCTAATTATCGACGGGGCTACTCTCTCTGCATTATTAAAGCCAAACCAGGCGGTGGCCGGCCATGGCAACTACAGAGAGATCTTTCTAGAGATATGTCGCAATTGTAGCGCTGTTCTTTGCTGTCGCATGGCGCCGCTGCAGAAAGCACAGGTGACAGACGTTTTTTCAAATAACCTCAAGGAGTAACAGTCAATTTAATGAAATGTTTTTGTATTGTATTGGCAGATAGTGAAACTAATCAAAGCTTCTAAGGAGCATCCCATAACCCTTGCTGTTGGCGATGGAGCCAACGATGTCAGCATGATCTTGGAAGCACATGTAGGCATTGGTGAGTTTAATTACCGGTACAACCGTAATTGCTGTCTAATTTTTCAGTCAAATACAGTATGCTCTGTTTTTGTTAGAGTCCTCCTTGATTTTGAAAGCCAAATACAGGGTAATGGTGTTTGAAAAGAAAACAAATCAAGCAGCATGGATGTGTTTTTATGGAAATGGTCCAGGAACACAAACATTTACTAATACAGGTAGTCCCCGACTTACGATGGACATCCGTTCCTATGTGACGTTGCAAGTCGAATTTCATCGTAAGTCAGAAAATATGTCCAAACTGCGCCTTATACGTACAGATCTGTACAGTTACCAAGCACTTAGCCTATCTTAACACAGTACCCTACATAATTATCAAAAAACACATACATTTAGGAGCCATAATGAAGGGAAAAAAGAGTTGATAACCTACTGGTATGCTGGTGAAGCCGTTTTCCTTCGTCCATCCATCCCTCCCTCCTCTGTATTCTCCATTCGTTTACGTTGTAAAACCACCGTCCATAAAACAGCTGCTGCCTGTCCAGCTTGCTCCAACAAGTTTTGTTTTGTTTTTTAATGTCCAGAGGACCAGACTTAGCTTTTTTAGAGAGTACAGGCAGCTGTAGCCTCCACAGCTAACTGGTATGCTGGTGAAGCTGTTTTCCTTCGTCCATCCGTCCGACATAAAACCGCCGTTCAGCTCCCAGCTCATGTATCCGAGCGCAGCAACCTCTGATTGGACACGGTCCGTCCAAAGCCGGCCTCCTCATCCCTGGAGCTCTGACACTTCCAGAGAGTTCACCGAGCGTTCCCAGCTCATGTATCTGAGCGCAGCAACCTCTGATCGAACTCGCTTCGTCCAAACCCAGCCTCCTGCTCTGGAGCTCCGCCTGGGTCCAGCTCTGTATCCCTCCGCCGTATCCCTCCGCCGGGCCGCCTGTATTTTCCACTGAATTAGGGCTGTGCGATATGACGATACAGTATATATCATGGGGACGATAGAAACGTGTCTATCGTGCTACTTTCCTTCTATCGTCTCTATCGTGATAAATACGAATAAAAAAAATAACTGTCGCAAAGAAGCTTCATATTGTGGTTTTGCGAGATGATGGCGCTGCTTTATGTTTGACGCACGCGCGGGTTTGCGACACATGCTTTACGTTGTTAAACTCGAGACGCAGGGGCATGAAGTAGCATCTCAACCGGTGTCACAACAAGGAGAAAAAGCTGCACAGGCAGCCCAAGAAGAAGAACTTTTACCAAAAAGAGGGGGAAGCTCACCTAGTTAGCTTCCATTATTTTGCTCCGCTGAAACTCTGAGACAAAATGGGTCCAGAGGAAATGAACCCAGAGTCCAACCGAGTCCGAACTCTGGTCCAGTTAACCAATTCAAAACAGACCAGAGACACAACAGAACCGCAATCAAACGCAACGTTTTCTCTTTTCTGTTTCATGCCTTGTTTACTCCAACTTCCAGAGTAGATTTCTTCTTCGTGGGTTTTATTAGCAGCCGTTGTTTTACCGCCACCTGCAGGAAAAATTTGGACCAAAGTAGAAACTCAAATTTTACTTGATTTTATCACTTGTTTTATTTGATTTTTGCTTTTGTTGCACTTTGTAGCACTTTGAGATTTTTATTAATGAAAAGTGCATTATAAATTAAATTCATTATTATTATTATTATTATTAACTCCTTTTCTACTTTGGGCCAAATTTTTCCTGCACACACACACACATCGTGTTGTATATATTGTGATATATATCGTTATCGTGATATTAAAAAGTCCATATCGTGATATATGATTTTTTCCATATCGCCCAGCACTACACTGAATAGTGGAAAACTACTGAGTGCTCGCTACTTCTGCCGTCAAGCTACGTCAAGCTACTGCTACTTCTACTGTCAAACAGAAAGTACAATCGGAACTGGCTTTTCAAAATATATATATATTTTTAATGAGATGCGTGACGTAACCCCGAAACGTCGTAACTCGAGGCCGCCGTAACCCGAGGACTACCTGTAATCAACTTTGTTGATGAGTCATGCCAGAGATGTAGTAACGCAAGTAACCATCTTTAGATGCACAAAAATGGATGTTGAAAAATGTTCTTGTTAATGAACTGTTTCTTCTCTCAGGCATCATGGGTAAAGAAGGCCGACAGGCAGCCAGAAACAGCGACTACGCGATACCCAAGTTCAAACACCTGAAGAAGATGCTGCTTGTTCACGGCCACTACTACTACATCAGGATTGCTGAGCTAGTTCAGTACTTCTTCTACAAGGTACCAGACAAATTGTTGTTTACTCAGGGGGCTCACATCTTTTAATCACTTTTTGAAAATTCCCAGTGAAACAGAGCTACAAAAAAACAGATTTTTTTTAGCGTCTCTGACAGATTGCTGGGTTTATGAATCCCTTGTGCAACATTCTCCTGGATTCATGGCTGTGATGATCGGTGTGGGTGGCTTCCACAGCATGCAGTGCCCCTGCCAACTGTTTTTTTCCCTCCCTTTTTGGCAGGCCAAGTTCTTTCGGCCCACTCAGTGATCTCATAGTGCACAATTTCTCCACAAACAGGACTGTTGAAAAACAGGACTTTTGAAACTGCTTCACTTGCACCTGTCAGTGGCTCATCACTTTCTTCACTTGTATTATTTTTTTTTGTCTTTAATCTTTGCAGAATGTA
>JBBPBX010040869.1:0-29148 GCA_038048925.1 Garcialebias charrua
ACAACAACAACAACAACAACAACAACAACAACAACAACAACAACAACAACAACAACAACAACAACAACACAACAACAACAACAACAACTGTCATATAGTCTTAAAGGTCCACTGACATGATTTTTGGACTTTTCATAAAATGGCTCAACATATATATCTTTTATCATTCAGCTATGTTCGTTGTTGCAAACAAAATGAGAATTTAATGAAAATTCGTTTAAAAAATGAGTTTAAAATTCACGCTGTGTTTCTTCACGGGACATCCGGGTACTTCCGCTTGCTAATTTTGTGACGTCAGTGCAGGAATGTATCCTAGAACGCCCCTTTTACATGACAATAGCGCACAAGTTTGCAGATGATACAGCTGTGGTGGGATGCATCACAGATAATGATGAATCCAGCTACAGACAGGAGGTGGAACATCTGGAGAGCTGGTGCAAAGAGAACAACCTTCACATGAATGTGAAGAAGACGAAGGAGATGATTGTGGACTTCAGAAGGAACAAACACACCCACACCCCACTGTATATAGGTGGATCTGCGGTGGAGGTGGTCTCCAGCTACAAGTACCTGGGTGTACACTTGAATGATAACCTCAGCTGGAGCAATAACACCACCAGCCTGATCAAGAAAGGTCATCAGAGACTCTACTTCCTCAGACGGCTGAGACGAGCTGGTCTGAGAAGCTCAGTCCTCACCTCGTTCTACAGGTGTGCAGTGGAGAGCGTCCTGTGCTCCAGCATCAACGTGTGGCATGGAGGCTGCACAGTTGCAGAGAGGAAAGCTCTACAAAGAGTGGTGAAGGCTGCACAGAAGTCTGTGGGAGTCAGTCTCCCCACCATCACAGACATTTACACCTCCAGATGCAGAAAAAGAGCCACCTGCATCATGAAAGACCTCACTCACCCAGCACACTCACTCTTTGCACCACTCCCCTCGGGACGGAGGTTGAGGAGCATCAAATGTAGAACCACTAGACTGAGGAACAGCTTCTACCCTGAGGCTGTCAGACTCATGAATAAATAAATAATAAGAATAAACACTGCAAAATGTCACATCATGCTGATACTGATCTGTTTCTTGTTGCTGCGTTCATCTGTGACCATCTGCTCATGTTCGTGCTGCTGTTTATAATGATGTTTTTCTACTACATTAGGGCTTAGTGTATTACTAGCTGATGTCTCTCTTAGTTAATCCTAGATGTTATTATTGTTTTTCTCTTGCATTTGTTGTTGGATGTAACTGGGACCCTGTGTACATAATCTCGTTTTCAACACATGTACTACATGCGGTGCAAATGACAATAAATTCTCTCTGACTCTGACTCTGACAATATAGAAACCGACAAATTTAGCAATCTAAGTTTAGATTTGAGCGATTTGTCTTCAGTTTGGGAAGCCGAAGTTAGTTCAGAGGGTTGAACAAGAAACAGCAGGTTCTGCCTTACCGTTCAGGTGGAGCGAGGGGGGCTCCGAGGGGGACAGCTTTGTTTGTTTTGTCCAGTCTAGACGAAGTATTTCATCTTTTGGGAAAGTGAAAAGGCTCACTTGTTCACTGATGATATTAGAACACCCAAATGCGACACAACGTAACAGCATTTTTCAAGTTATACAAAAAATAATAAATAAATAGGCGAACGTGCAGAAAACGAATCTGCGTTCTATACGCAGCCACAGACTGAAATTCCTGCGCTGACGTCACAAAATTAGCAAGCGGAAGTACCCGGATGTCCCGTGAAGAAACACAGCGCAAATTTTAAACTCACTTTTAAAACAAATTTTCATGAAATTATAATTTTGTTTGCAACAACGAACATAGTTGAATGATAAAAGATATATATGTTGAGCCATTTTATGAAAAGTTCAAAAATCATGTCAGTGGACCTTTAAGGACTTTAGTAGGGTCATGACACGATGGTATCTGTCCAGATTCCAAAACCTTCCCAGGCCAGAGTGAAAACAACAAAAAACACCCTCCAGTGAAATTGTGTTTACCCAAAGAAATGGTTGATGCAAGACAGAATGCAGTAATCATAGTATATGAAATAAATGAACAATACTGTAGTAACAATAAAGATGATAAAGAAAATAACATGGCATTCTACACCTTCATTTTGTCATTTGTTTGAATTTATTTAAGATTGTCGTTGATTTGCTGCTCATCTTTGTCATACTTCACAGATGAACTTTAGCTCCTGCAGGAAACAGAGTATTAACTTGATGCGATTCTAAAGACCAATGACCATTAATGTCACATAAATATGATGCATGTCTGCTGTTAGAGCCAACTGGCAGTTCTCACAGTTTGGATCATGAGAGCTAACCTCCAACAGTAATGTAAACCTGTGTTGGCTAAATGAGTCAGAATGAGCACAGGCTGCTGTGTATGATTTTTGCTGTATTTGAGATTTGCCTAGAAATAGGTCTAAAAAGACACCATGTAACTATCCCAACTAAAATAACATATACTGCACTGTAATCCTCCCAATCAAACAGATTTGTCTTCAGAAATAAGTTTGTTCATCATAATCATATAATCCCCCACGTGAAACTGTTTACTGTGCTTCCAAAAATGACACTTTAAGTTCTTTTAAATTTGAAACTATGGTTTGAATCCTCATCATCCTTATGTTTGTTTCATCATGTTCCCAACAAACTGTTAAAATGATTCCCATCATGTTTCTGCAGATTGATCCAGTATGTTAGCATTGGTTTACCTCTTATTCTCAAGGGCTTTTCTTCTACTTGTGTTGTTGACACTGAAGTTCTGATTGACCCACTGTTGTTCCTTAAGGCCTGAGCTCGTAGCTCCTTGTAGTTTATCTACCAGTAACTTTTTAAGGTTTGTTTCTGGCAGCTGTGGCTGAGTGGTTAGCGCAGCTGTCCTCCAATGGGAGAATTGGGGGTTAGATTCCACCAGCAGTCTGCCGGTGTCCCTTGGCAAGACGCTGAACCCCTCCGATATGTGGACACATGGGTGTATGAATGTGATCTAAAGCACTGATTATTATTTGTACAGAAATATAGAGTGCCGTATGAATGGGTAAATGGGGACAGATATTGTAGTGTAAATAGCTTTGAATATCTCAGTAAGCATATGTGAATATATATTTTTCATTCATTCAACCTTTATTTAGGCAGGTTAATCTCATTGAGCCTCGATGACTCATTTACAAGAGTGACCTGTCAAACTAAAGAATGATGACAACAGCAGCAGTAGATTTTCCTTAAACAATCAACAATAGATAAGAGAGAAATACAGATTTTTTTTAACAAGTTAAAACAAAGATATCAAAGTAGCAAAACAGACAGATTATAAGGTGTAGAAAATCAAAAACAGGAACATGTCTGCATTGGTTTTTGCCAGGATTCCAACAGATTCTTAAAACCATTTAGAGAGGTCAAGGTCGAGAGCTTCAGATCTTTTTGTAAGATATTCCAAGAAGCAGGAGCAGAGTAGGAGAAGGCCCTTTTGCCAAGTTCAGTTCTCACTGACAGAACACTGCAGGCAATCATGTCCTGAGAGCGCACGCTGTAGCTGCACTCACGCAAAGACATGTAGATGTATAGCAGACCAAGAAGTGATTTAAATACGAAAATCTATCAGTGGAAGAGTCTGCGTGAGGTTAATGATGTCCAGTTAACCAGTGAATACAGGGTGCAGTGGTGGGTATGATCATCACAGCCAGTTATGAATCTTAGTGCACCATGATAGACAGCATCCAACATCCGCAGGGTGCTTGTAGGAGCATTCATGTAGATAATGTCACCGTAATCAATGGAGGGAAGTAAAGTCACAGATACAAGGCATTTCCTAACATTCAGTGTTAGACATGATCCGTTTCTAAAAAAGAAACCCAGTTTAACTTTCAGTTTCTTTACTAGGTTTTCCACATGGAGTTTTTATGACATATATTAATTCAGTCAAATACTGATCTATAAGTGCCAAATATATAGAGATGTCCTACTTGTTCTCCATGCCTGCCCTGGCTATTAGACTCAAGAATCTCCAACCAGGAAAATCACTGTGAAAAAAAATCCTGTAATGCCACTTGTTTATGTGCTGCTGACTATCCATGATACTGATCTCATGCTGCTGTGTTCATTGGTCCTCATCTGCTCACACAGACTCATGTTCGTGCTGCTGTTGTTTTGGCACAATCTGTTTTTGCACTATTAGTGCTTAGCTTAGTTCATGTCTCAGATCTTACTGTTTTTCTTTACAATTTGTATTTTTGTTGGATGTAACTGGGACCCTATGTATATCATGTACCACATGTTGTGAATGACAATAAAAAAAACTTAAAATCCAAAACATCAATGTTAACTTTTTTTACATTTATGTACGATTTTATTAAAATTCATTCAACCTTTATTTATACAGGTTAGTCTCATTTAGCCTCGAAGACAAGAGATCTGTTTTAAACAAAGAACACAGATGAGGTACAGACAATCCTATAAAAAGCATACAACATGAAAAGCAAATATAAGAAATGATATAAAAACAAATCAAAAAAGCTACTTTAATGTAGCATCGTAAATGAATGTTCCAAGTTAGATTTTCCATGAAACCACATTCCTAATAATCTGACCACTTTTAGTCAGAGCACTTAGGAGTTGTGAAACTATAGTTTGAATGCTGATTCTTCACTTGAGCTCAAAAATGAGGCTTGGTCAGGCTGTGACCTGCAAAGCATGTGTGGATGAATCTGCACAACAGCTTTTTATCTCCGCAGAAAGATATTTATCTTCTCTATTATCGGTTTGCCACCTACTTTTCCAGTCATGCCCTCACATGAAGCCCACCACAGTTCTCTGCTTCAGACAAAACGCTTCATTATGTCTCAGCTGCAGCTTCAAACCACTGCTTGTTTTCTGCTTTCTTACTCCGGCTCTCTGTCACTTGACAGACGAGATGAGCTTCCATTTCTGTTCACTTTCGTTTCAGCCCGTGCACCCAGGTTACAACAATTAAGTCATAAAGCAAGAAGAGCTTTCGGGGTCGTAAAGAGAAACTACAGACAAGCCGACATGTGTAAACAAGGAGTGGCTAACCTCACAGTTGTGGAAATTCCACATTCTTTGCTGGTTTCAACTAACAGAAGAAAACTAATTGGATAAAAACTCAGATAGTTTATAATATATTAATAGCTTCTAACATTAACACTTTAAATAACAGAAAAAAACAGGTTAAAAAAAAAATTATACTATATTCAGATCTGAAAACAGACACCAGTTAGAAACACATGTTAGAAAAAACTGCATGCTGATAAATCTGCTTTGTTACAACATATAAAACAATAAAAACATGGACTTTTACTTTCAATGGTCACATAATAAAGATCTGTATACAGTACTTCACGATTCAGAGGCTTACATTACAGTAATGTAAAACAGTATATGCTGTATATTGTTGTGATGTGGCTACAGAACTCATATTGATACAGGATATGAGACATTTCCTTCTACCGTTTAACAAATATAGATCTCTGCTTTTCACCATCTGACAGAAGTCCTCCTACTTCCTGAAACCCATGGCGTGGATCCACTAAACTCCCTCTTCCGGAGGAGCATCATTTAGGTCAACCTTCGGAGCAACAGGAAGGTACTTGTGTTGATTGATCACGTTATAGTTGGCAAGTCTTCCAGATGTAGCATCTTGATCTGCTCTTCAGCCGCCTGATTCTGGTCACACGGTGCCGCCTCGCTGACACTCAGCTCCCATAACGAACTCTGGTGTCCAGATGTGTCACGTTTGAAGAAGCTCAGTATTCTTCTCCTGAACTTTTCATAAAGTAAAAAATACAAGAGCGGCCTGAGGCAGGCGTTACTGCAACCTACGGCTGAGGTGACCGTGAGCGCTGTTTTCAAAGACTCCGGGAACGTGTTGAAAACGTCTAGTGACCTGTAACAGACGATGTCCGCGATGAGGGTGATGTTGTAGGGAATCCAGCAGACCAAGAAAACCCCCATTAGAACCAGGACGATCAGAATGGGTCTCATCTTCTGGATACGTTTTGCTCCGGAGCTCTGCTGTCGTCGCCATACAAGAGAAAATAATACGACAAAGAGAGCTACAGGGAGCAAAAATCCCACGGAGAGGTGGAGCAGACGTAAACCCAGCAGCCAGTCAGTTCCAAATTTGTGAGCACATATTGCATTCCCTTGCGGTGAATCCTTCTCAGGCTCTAGGAACCACCAGTCAAGGCCGGTGAGGAGCGAGGAGACGAGCCAAACCAACAGGCAAATGAAAAATGCAAATTTATCCCCGTGGTGAGAAAACCAGTCTGCATGGCTGGTGGTCAAGTAGTAAACTGAAGCGATGCAAACCAACAGGAAGATCCCGATATAGAAGTTGATCTGGAAAAAAAGAAAGAAAACCAACTTTAATCATCTTTTTAAAAGTCACTGTTTCTTTCTCTCACTTCTTCCTAAAAACCGTGATAGAATCAGAGGATGTTGTATAAAAGGAAGTTTATCTCCTCAAAGCAAAGTTAAATAAACTCAGGTCTGATAAGAGTTTAAAGTAAGCAGAAACACTTTTTTAACTCTACAGAACACTTTCACTTTCAGTTGAACACTTACGTTAAAGACAGCTCTGCAGATCGCGAGGAGAGCGCTGGAGCAGTTTTCACAAGGCTGTGCAGCCCAGACGGGCAGCGTCAGCAGCAGCAGGACGTCCACAACTCCCAGCTGGAGAATAAAGGAGTCCAGCAGCTTCCACGACCTCCTCTTCTGTGCCAGGATTATCAGGAGGAGTACGTTCCCCACCAGACCCACAACCAGCACCACAGAGTAGAAAACACACAACCAGATGATCTGACCGGTTCTCCTTGTATATTCTTCTTCTTCTTCTTTGACATAGTCGTAGGTTTCATAGTTGTAGTCCTCGGTCTGATTGAGGACTCCATCAGAAATTGTCTCCATGTTCAGCCACTGTAGATAAAAGTGAGA
The DNA here is from genome assembly GCA_038048925.1 of Garcialebias charrua. NCBI lineage: Eukaryota > Metazoa > Chordata > Actinopteri > Cyprinodontiformes > Rivulidae > Garcialebias > Garcialebias charrua. The sequence continues at coordinate 6,954 of JBBPBX010040869.1, forward strand.
ATAAAACTGTTCAGCCTCTCTTCTGGTTCACCCTCTGTTCTGTTTCTCTTTTAAATCTCTTTTTGGGAAACCCCGCTGAGTCTTTTCAAACATGCTCATACCCATACATCACATGATGCTTGTCACTCAGTGAGTGATGCAAGAGTGGACAAAGGGGAAACCTAAATTCCCAGTCATGCCTGTTTTTATGTCTCACAAGGTGAACAGCTGATAATGTGCATTGTTATAAACACTGACTGTAAAAGATCAGCAGCACTTATTTTTTTTTAATCCACATATATGATGATCACTTACCAGCATGAGTCTGAGGACTTCTCTTCGAGGTGACTAGAAACAAAACTGCAACTCGTTCAGATAATGATTCATGTCTCAGAGGGACGGACGGTCGCTGTCATCGCTTCTGGCTGGAGGTCAACCTTCCAGCAGCTGCATGGTGGGAAACCTGCTCACCAGCTTTATCTATGTCCGCACTGACACTTTACAGGCAGGACTGGGGTTTTCATCACGGAACAATGCAGCTTTAAAGGTGGATTTGAATAAATAAAACCCAACATAAAAAAAGAAAGAAAAAGTCATCGTTCGATAGAAAAAGCGAAAATAAACCGGAATTTTTACTGTTACCGACTCAGATGAACTGTTCGTGAAGTGTTTAACACAACCCACACTATGTTTAATTGCCTGCTCAGTTTGTCGTTTTTAGGTAATTGAGCGTAACTCGACACGCTTCTGTTGTCAAAATACGCATCATTTCCTTTTTTCAAAACAAAATCTCCTGTTAAAAATATTTAATCAAACACGAACAAAACACTATAAGAAATAAAATCTAAAAAAATTAACAAGCTTATTTATGTTATTATAAACAGTTATATTTTGTTTAGCATCTAAAATTGTTAATTCAAACTGTTGTTGTTCAGAACGATTCATTTATTTTGAAAGTTTCATTCGTCTGTTTCCGCATACTTCCGCTTGACAGAAACTTTGTCGACGCTGCACACGAAGCGTGGTACCGCAGTAATGCAATTTGTCCACACGAGGGCGCTATTGTCTTAAAAAAAGGTAAAACCCAAGTTATGCCTGGGCCGGACATTTTAACATCAGTTCCATTCACAAATGCACATTTTTGAAGAGAAAATCTGATTTCTCTGTTTTATTTTATTTTATTGAGTTTAAACAACATTTGCTTAAAATTAGACCTTCAACTAATCAAAAGGCAAAAACGACAATATGGGCTTGTTCCCAATTTGGGATTGCGGAAGATCATGTAGCCTATTAGAGGTTGTTTTTGTTGTTGTTGTTTTTTAACAAGAGGCTCCTTGGCAAATATGTTACTTGTTGTATGTTGTACAATTGATTTCTTCCTGCAAGAAGATGACTGTAATTTTCCTTGTATTATTTTGTTCAATTTATGCTCCCCCTGGCCATTCTTCTATCATTTTCATTGCTATGTTCAGTGTTGTTATTCTGTGATAATGCAAATAAAATTTTTGAAAAAACAAACAAACAAAAAACATCAGTTCAACGGAAGGCCTTGCATTATGAAAAATACAGGAATTACAGGCGTTTATAAGTCAATACACAGTTCCCATTAGAAAGTGAAATGGAAACCAGTTCTTTTTTTTTTTTAAACATATATTTATTGATTTTAACAAGAGAAACAGAATCATACCAATATTCAATTACCAATACTTAAATATAAACCCATAAAAGACAAAAATCAACAAGACATACACACAGGGGGAGAAAAATTAAAAATAAAATAAAAATAAAATAAAATCCCGCAGCACACCCTCAAAAGACCAACCAACATATATATCAGTTCAACATATGACCTTATAACAAGTCCTTTTTCCAGCCATCGAGTTGGATATCATTTTGGCCCAGCCAGTTGTAAAAAACAGTCCAGATATTCCAAAATTTATCAAGCTTGTTCTTATTAAAATAGCTGATTTTCTCAAGTGCAAAGTAAAAAGTCATTTGCGTAGTCCATTGTGAGATTCCACATAATGAGTCTTTCTTCCATGAGGACGCAATACAGCGTTTAGCTTCCAAAAAGGAGACATTAAGTAGGGATCTCAAGTTGTTTGAGATAACAAAGTCATCAGGATAAATATTCAAGATGCACATTTTAGGATTTACAGGAACCTTTTTACCAATCATCTGACTAATCACAAACAATACCTCCTTCCAAAAATCTAACACTTGAGGACATGCCCACATACAATGAAATAAAGATCCTTTTTGCAAACTACATTTAATGCAAGTGTCAGGAATATTAGGGTTAAAGTGATGCAATTTAACTGGAGTGATGTATTGTCTAGACAGCCATTTGTATTGTAGTAATTTGGAGTTTATGTTGGCGGATTGTTTATGAGTCGAGGTACAGGCTTCAGACCACTCCTCACTCGACACACTCTCACCCAAATCTGTTTCCCATGCCTTTAAAATGTTGACCGAAGATTCTTTAGATTTGTCAACAAACAGGGAATAGAGACGAGACACCTGCCCTCCTTCATCTAGATACTTTATGATAATATCCTCTAATGAGGACAAAGAGGGTATTTCAAGATTATTTTGTTGCTTGGATAAAATAAAACTCCGGATTTGAAGATATTTATAGAAATGTTTTGTAGGAATATCATATTTGTTTTTAAGTTCTTCGAATGACATAAATACTTTCCCCGAGAAAAGATCAGAAATCTTAGCTACCCCCTTTACAGACCAGAGCTTGAATCCTGGATCTGCTCTTCCTGGACCAAAATCCCTGTTGCCAAAAATGGGTGAGAACTGGGATAGATATTGCCTTTCTCCCAAATGATCAAGTACTTTTTGCCAAATAAGTATCGTATTTTTCAGAAAAGGGTTTTTTGTTTGTTTGATAAGCTTTTTCCTGTCTGATGAATACAAGTATAAGTTTATAGGGATAGAGATCAGCTGTGACTCAATTGTAACCCACGCTGGGGGATGGCTGGTAATAAAGTAAAACATAGCTGCCCTAATCTGAGCTGCCCAGAAATACCATAATAAATTTGGCAATTGCAAACCTCCTCTGTCATATGGCAAATATAATAGAGACAATCTCAATCTCGGACGCTTACTACTCCAAATGAAATTGGAGAAAGTTTTATTTATCTCCTTAAAGAAGGAGGGAGGTGGAGAGAGTGGAATCGATTCGAAAAAATATAAAAATTTTGGCAATATTGTCATTTTTATAATATTAACACGACCAATTAAGGAAATGGGCAGTTTGGACCATCTTTCTATTGAATGCATAACTGATTCTATAAGGGGGTTATAATTAGTTGGAATAATATCGTTTATTGTAGGAGTAACTTTAACACCTAAATAGGTAAATCCTTGTTTTGACGCTTCATATGGAGTAGAAACTGGGGGATTGAGACGTTCTTTTTCTGATAAGTACATTATTTCAGATTTAGTGTTATTTATCTTATACCCTGAAAAAAACCCAAAGGACTTAATTAACTCATTTATTGTGGGCATGGTGTTCCCCAACTTAGAACAAAACAATATTATATCATCTGCATACAGGGCTATACGATGTTCCNGGCCGCGGACCACGTGCCTCGCTGCGCCCTTCCTCCCGCGTTCCGGCGCGGGAGGGACGGGGCCCCCTCGCCCCCGGCGCGGCTGCCGGCTGGGACGGACTGTTCACAGTGCGTCCCGGTCGCGCCGCGCCGCCAGGGCGGGGATCGGCCCACGTTTCCCGGTGCGCACGAGGTCAGCGGCGATGTCGGCTACCCACCCGACCCGTCTTGAAACACGGACCAAGAAGTCTAACGCGCGCGCGAGTCAGAGGGCTCACACGAAACCCCGAGGCGCAATGAAGGTGAAGGCCGGCGCCCGCCGGCCGAGGTGGGATCCCGGGCCGCTCCAGGTCCCGGGCGCACCACCGGCCCGCCTCGCCCGTTCCGTCGGGGAGGTGGAGCTAGAGGCGCTGTGATTTTTGGAACACTGCGCATGCGTGCTGCCTGAGGTAAACAGAGCAGCCGAGGCAGCCTGCCTCGTCTGTTTTCCTCTCTGGCTAAAATCAGCTAACTACAAGTTGTTGTCAACAAGTTAACAACAAGTTAAAGCTGGAATTTGGATAAGAGTCAACAGATTTGACACCAAGTGGGACCGCTTCATCTAACAAGCTGCACACCAGTTGCTGACTGGACCGGAACCGCGTCAACATGTCTGACTTTAGTCCGTGAGAATCAGCTGATTTCCAGCAGCGCTACAAGGTAAACAATGTTCTTAATAATGTTTCCTTGTGTTTAGTTCGATCACAGAACAACCAACTGAGGTTTTATTTTTATTTTTTTCCTGCGAGGTCGAAGCTGTCGTTCCACGAAGCGGACCGGTTCGGATCTGGGTCCAGTTTCCACCAGGATGAAAACAACAGAGTCCAGTTCATTAAAGTTCGGTTAACGTGTTTTTAAAAGTGTTCAATTTAATTCTCAGTGTTTGTGACATGAGTTTGTGGTGTTGAATAAACAAATAAATTAAAAATCAACCTGGTGTCTTCATTTTCAGCAGCATGTTAGGCATGACGTAACGAGTCCAGATAGCTTCATTTAGCTCAGATAAATTTAAATATCTCCCACGCTAACATAAATACTGTTTATTATTGTTAAACTGTTAATATATAGCACATTTAGTATGTTATAGTGCAGCGTGACACGTGAAATGTCCGACTGCCTCGTTAACAGACAACTGGATCCAGGCAGCTGGCTCTCTTCCAACACAGATGCAGGTAAGGTGTAGAATAATTAAATATGAGAATCAAAATATATTCCATCAGCTATAGTTCAGAAAGTGGTGCGTGTGTCCACTGTCCAGTCCACCGCCATTGTTAAAATGCCGGCTGTCTGCGCGTGCGTGCTGCGTGCATGTGTTCAAACAAAAGCTCCACGGGAGATGTTTACATTATCAACGGGGGGTCAGCGAAAAAGTTCCACCTTGAGAGCAGGATCAGAAAAGTATCGGAGTCAAAGAGGGGGGCCAGCAGCGTCGTGTAGGCGATAAGCAAAGTCGCAAAGAGAAAGTAGCGGTTACACTCAAAATACGCGCCGTGTAAACTGGTCCCTAGTTTGACGTAGAATCATGAAATTTGGTGCACTTGTCCAGCTCACTAAGATGCACAGAAAACCCTCTGTTGTGCGATAAATGGTAAGGCGGCCATTTTGGAACAATTACCTAATTTTCACACCTTTTTGGCCGTTTACAGCCTCCGCATTTGATCAAACTCCTCCTAGGGATTTCGCTCGATCAAGTTCAAACTTGGCCAGATTCTTCATAAGGCACGGGGGAACAAACCTTATCAAAACGGTTCGTTTTCACGGATGCTGAAGGGGCGGGGCCAGACGTCAAAGTTGGACATCTCGCCATGAAAAACGAAATGCTTATTGCTCCTAGACGAAAACTGTCTAACACATCAAACCTTCAGTGATTGACGCACATCTGGTCCCCTGCAATACTGAATGGTCAAATCATGACATCACTTCAGCCACGCCCCCTGACAACAGGAAGTGTAAAGTTTTACATTGAACGGTCCATATCGGACCCCTGTCACCTAATCAGCGTGACATTGTGTCCAGTGACCGAAGACATGTTGGTGTAACAAGCTTTCAAACACTGATCGTTTTGGGTGGAGCATGTGGGCGTGGCGACATGGCGAAGTAAGACTTAACGCCGTCACCATACGTTTGGTTCTAAACTCCACAGATTTGATCTGAGGAGTACCAAAACCAGTATGATCGATCATTGCCCACCCCTTGAACAGGAGTATATGCTAATTAGCAAATAGCCTCCACAGCGCCCCCTAGAATATTTAAAAACATCAGCCCCAAGCCATTTTTGGCCCGATAATTCTGAAACTCTGTGAATATATGTATCTTCTCAGGATCTACAAAAAAGTCTCTTGGAGCACTGGTCCAAAACCAACAGGAAGTCAGCCATTTTGGGTCAAAGGGTAATTTTCTGGCATTTTGAATTGCGTACAGTATTTAAACAAACTCCTCTTAGGGATTTTGAAGGATTGCCTTCAAACTTGGTTAATATGCCCTTAACACATTGGACAGTAAAGGTTATCAAAAGCTTGCGTTTTCGTTTATGCTAAAGGGGCATGGCCACGCCTCAAACTTGCGCTTCACGCCATAAATTTCAAACCGTTATAACTTTCACATTGAAAGACCAAAATGCAGTGGTGGGCAACGCTAATCAAAAAATTAGTTCCATAATTTCTAAAACGCTTATTAATTTTTTTAGGTCCACAATTTCAAAAGCACAAATGTCTTATGAAAATTAGGGGAAGCTAATCTAATCCGCTATTTATATTCGACAATTGGTAGCCGGCAGCGTTATGCAATATTTGCACTACACTGCCAACTGAAAAGTAACTAAAATGATCCTAAAAGGATGAAATTACAAAAATCAAAGGATTTATTTAATACTTTACGTACATATATTCTATTCGGCCACGAAATTAACAAAAAAGAGAATGATCTTTTAATCCCTAAGACCACTTTTAAATCTCAAATACACGGGCGTCTCGCCACCGCATTTATACATAAAAGTAACCAAAATACATAAAACTAACGACTCACCTTCGAGTGTTCGACACAAAACACCCAATAAAATCCTCCGGCCGCGTTAATTTGGCTTGAAACAGCGGGGTTCTCTGCGGATTTATCCAAGTAACCCAGCACAACCAGCTAGCCACAGAGTTAGCGTCCAGTTCACCTCTGACCCGGAAGATGTCAAGATTCTATAGGCAGTCAACAGATTTAATGAAAAGTAACTAAAATACATAAAACTAACGACTCACCGTCGAGTGGTCGACACAAAACACACAATAAAATCCTCCGGCCGCGTTAATTTGGCTTGAAACAGCGGGGTTCTCTGCGGATTTATCCAAGAAACCCAGCACAACCAGCTAGCCACAGAATTAGCCCCCGAGTTCACCTCTGACCCGGAAGATGTCAAGATGGAATAGTCCATTTTTAGTAGGGGGATACAGAAATCGACCGGTTTTTGTATTGCGTTTTTAATGATCGTAACTATAATTATTTTTATGTTAAATGTACATTAACAAGCATGAGCAATGTTAGTAATGTAGGTGACTGGCCGGGGCGGGGCGGGGCCAGGGCCCTGCTGATTTGGGACCCCAAGCAACGGCATCATTTGCCTACATGGTAGATCCGTGTCTGTTCTCCCCTCTGCTCCCCCTCCAACCCTCCCTCCTCTCTGCTCTTTACGGTGAGGGAGGGGAAAAAGGCAAAACAAGCAGCTACGGAGCCAGCATAAGAGCCTCTAAATAAGTTTATTCGTTTTTACTGATAGATAATTAGTTATTAGCGGTACTGCATTTTAAATAAAAATAGCACAAATCCGCTTATGAATTATAAAAGTTAGTCACTCCGCTGTTACGCTGACAAAAACGTTAGGTCCACTGTAAGCGGATTAGCGCATTAGCGGTCCCTAGCGTTCATCTGCCCACCTTTGCTAAACTCTAAACACTCTAAAAGAGCACAGAATGTCATGATTTCAGCTCCATGCCTCATCTGCACTTCGCCACCTGCAAGCACTCTTGGCCACGCCCACTTCTCCACTCTGCATAGAGATCAGTTGTTCAGCTGCAGGAGGAAGCTTATCCTGCAGTGTGCTGCACAGAGGTGCAGGAGGTGCTAAATAATTTAAAATAATTCATTTTAAATAAAAAATCCATGCCAGACATGCAGCTCATCAATCAATCAGCCAATTGTGTGTCATGTCCAATCTTATTTTGAAAAACCGCAATAAAGCGAATCCGCAATTAACAAACGGCGAAGTAGCGAGGGACTACCGTATTTTCCAGACTGTAAGTCACACCTTTTTGCCTAATTTGCATGCCCTGCGACTTATAGAAAGGTGAGACTTGTTTATGAATTTTTTCCCATATTTTTAGACCAATTTTTGGCTCAGATATGACCGTTTTTCCATTTTGGCAAAAATGGTGCAGTACCACTTTCGGCCGCTAGGGGTGCAGTGCCACCTTTGTCCGCTAGGGTACACCGACCGTTCCCACCTCATGTGTCCGACGAGAGCCTCCTCTGGTCGGATTCACTCTGTCGCAGCCCGGCCTCCTGCTCTGGAGGTATGAACTAGCTACTTCACTGTTAGCTCAGTGTTTGTTAGCAAAATAGGTCAAGAACCACAGGACAGATTTTGATCAAACTTACAGAACGTAATCATTAAATGGATATCTACAACTGATTACCGTAGCTTTATGAGATGTTTGAGATAAAATTTGATGTTTTATAGACGTAAATGTGTCGCGGTTAGCTCCGTTGATTTTTCCTTGTACATTTGAGCAAATAGCTCATAAACCACACAGCAGATTTTTTTTCAAACTTACTGCAAATAATCACTAGATGTACATTTACAAACTGTTAGCTGTTGGAGTTATTTGAGATAAAATTCAATGTTTTATAGACGTAAATGTGTCGCGGTTAGCTTAGTTGTTTTTCCTTGTACTTTTTCAAAGCGAAAAAATTTAAATCCAGCAGATTTGACCATTACGTGAATTTATTAAGGAACGGTTAAGCTAAGACACATGTTTGCTATAATTTTCAGCAGACAAATAATTGTTTTTACCGTGTTAATCTTGTGAAAAGTCCTTCCGTGCATGCTTCTGTGGTCGTCATTTTCAGCAGGGCAAATGACGCGCTGACGCGTCGCGTAGCGGTGACGCATAATAGATGCAACTTATATAAAGGTGCCACATGTTTATGGATTTTTCCAATTTATTGACAATAATTGAACAAAGCGACTTATATAAAGGTGCGGCCTATAGTCCAGAAAATACTGTACTTACTTATAAAAAATTATTTAGCTGTAAATTGCTATAAAAAATTATTTAGCTGTAAATTGCTCATTTTCCTTCATATTCATATAGCTTCAACACAACTACACAGCTGCTTCAGCCTGCTGCCATCTGGGAGGAGACTGAGAAGTCTCCAGGCTCGAACCAGCAGACTGAGTGACAGCTCTGTTCATCAGGCAGTCAGGATGCTAAACACTCTGCCTGCTCTGCCTCCCCTCCCATTTGAACTGCCTTAACACAAAAAACTTTCTCACACATTACCACACAACACAAAGATTTTAACACTGGACTCTGTGTCATCAAACGGGTTATTCACTAAACTCTCGGTCATGTGCTCATTCAGTCTGCACTACTTCTCATACCCTGATGCATGCTCAATAATCCAGGTAGAAAAATCCAAAAAAGCTAAGTCTGGTCCTCTGGACATTCAAAAAACAAAACAAAACAAAGCAAAAAAAACTGTAGAAACGTTTCGTCTTTCGTCCGAAAGACTTCCTCAGTCTGAGAAGCTGTGTTCAGCTCAGTCTTATAAATAGCACCCTCCCACAGTGGATCAACCAGTTGGCTGATGACAGCCGAAACCAGCTGCTCACATGATCAAGGAGGACCATCAGCCTGACGATGGATCGTTAACACCCTGATGGTTGTTTGCTATTCACAGAGGGCTGAGTGATACTAGCAATAACAGCATTGTAAGTGGGGGACAGTTGAACCCGGAGGCCTCCACCTCTGTTTAATGATGGACGGTTTCTTTTCACAAAGATGGCCTCCTTTACTCCTCTCTCAAACCATTGTTCCTCTCTATCAAGGATGTGAACATCTTCATCCCTGAAAGAGTGACCGCTGGCCTGGAGATGAGTGTAGACTGCAGAGTCCTGACCTGATGATGTTGATCTTCTGTGCTGGGCCATCCTTTTGGCCAGTGGCTGTTTAGTTTCCCCGATGTAAGACTGATCACAGCCCTCCTGACACTGAAGAGCATACTCATAATCATAATACTACTTCTCATATTTGCACTAATGTCTGTATTACATCACTGCCTATAGTCATACTACTGTTTACATTCACTGTTTACATACTGTACTACTGTTTACTAGGGATGCACCGATCCACATTTCTCACTTCCGATCCGATACCGATGCATAACAATAGAGTATCGACCGATACCGATACTTTTCCGATCCGATATCGGTGTTCAAGCATAGGAGGCTGTAATAATTAAGTTCTTAAAGGGAGAGCACGTATGTTGTACAAAACTCGGACTTGTGTGAGGTAAACCCAAAGAAGACACTCTGAGCCTCACTACAGTAATTCACAAACAAATGGCATACAAGAAGAGGCAGGTCTCTTCCACAGACGTCCTTCTGACTCATGGTGCAAGGAACACTAGTCTAAAATACTGCTAAGCATTATGGGAAATCATCACATTCTACTCCCCATTTTCTAGTCTTATTTTTAATTCTGGCACTATATGAGTTGTAATTCTTGTTGAATTTTATCAACAGATACAGATTTAATCTATAATTGAACACTAATATACCGCTAAGTAACAATGTTAAGACAGAAGTCACAGAGTATGGTGAAATATATGTGCTCTCTGACATCTAGAAAGTATCGGAAATATCGGCAGGTTGGTTCCGATACCCGATATATACATTCTGCTGGTATCGGATACCGATACCGATACTGGATCGGATCTGCCCCATCCCTACTGTTTACATTCAATGTTTACAATTATTAATACTGTTTACATTTATTACTACTGTTTACATTTATTACTACTGTTTACATTTACATGTACACTACTTTTATATCTACACCACTGCTGATACATATACAGTATTCTCTGACCAGCCTTATTTAAGGATGCCCAATGTGCCTATACTGCATATGCCACTTTTGCCTCTATACCAACATCAACTACCTCATACATATACTGTGTACATTAACTCATATGCTGCTTTGCCACTCTTTGCAAATGTCAATGCTAGAACCTTCAGTTTATTTTATAGATATACTTTTATATTTTTATACTACTATGCAAAAACTCAGGACAGTATTACACTTTTATTTTACTATTTTATGCTTATGTTTATTAAATGTTTCAGTGTTTTAGTGTTTAAATGGTTACTGTTGCACCGAGGGACTGAGAGAAACGCAATTTCAATCCTGTGTATGTCCTGTACATATTGCAGTTCTGACAATAAAGTTGACTTTGACTTTGGACAAATGATCACTGTGTGTGCTGTACCTGATCCTGGTTTGTCAACACTGGTTTATACACAAGGCACACGGCTGGGGTAATAAAATAAAATAAAATAAAAAATGCATAACGTGATTTAAAGCACTGAAAGTTTTGATGCTTAAGTTTATAACTGTGGAAAAACAACTAGGACATGAAGGACAACACAGGGACACCGTGAATTCAGCTTGTCTTCGTTCAGTTGGGACAAGTTTTTTTAATCTTCCAGCCTTTCACAAAGTGTCACTGCTGCTTTGGGTCACGTTGAGGTAACATGTTTTCTCCCAAATCTCCACAAAATCTGCACTATGCATGCCTAAATAGATTGCACTCTAGATTTTGCTCTTTAGAAATTATCAATTTATGCCATGCCAGATGGAAGGATGGGAAAAAACAAAACAAAACAAGATGCGGGATTATAGGAGGAGGCAAGCACGCATGAGCTGGTGCTCCCTACTGTGCCACCAGCACGTTGGAACACAGAGAATGAAAGATGACAGAGGAAAAAGCAGGTAGGACTTTTACTGAAGCAGCTATTATTTTCTACAACAACATGGGCAAAGTTGGTTATGAGCAAATCAACAAAAGATATTGAAGAAATGTAACAAAAAGCTAAAACCAACCAAATTATAAATAAATAAATGAATTCTACACTCCCCCCAACAATTTTCAACAATAACCTACAACTGTTAGTTCAGTTTATAATGAATAAAGCTGCATTCACTAGAATACTAACAAGTTAACTACTTTGTACTTGTTAAAGCAATAAGGTGATGACCAAACAGGAAAAGACAAAAAGTGTTCTCGTGTCTACAAAAATAAACACTAGCTCCCCGCATCAAGCAGCCTATATGCAGGAAATGGAACATTGTGCAAAACTAAAAACAACAGTGAATCATATTATAAAGTTTCCAGCACATCTGAGTAATCCAACAGTAATGGAGTCTTCTGTTTCAAGTATAACAAATGGAGAAACGAGTGTGGGAAAATCTGTACTACTAGGAGCTGTTGTGAATCGCGGTGATAAACAGCCCTGGGCTTGAGAGCAGTTATTCTTGTTTGCACTCAGTACGACTCATTATGAGCAGTAATGTACTCAGGATGGACTTCAATTCAGGATGTTTGCAAAGGTTAAGTGTACAACTACTGACAGATTTTATTAAACAAAGAAGGGCAAAAAAGGAAAAGAGTTGTTTCGGCGGTGGTTCTGCTGAGGTATAGCTACATGTGGAACTGACGTGAACTTGAGGAGAGTCAGTGATGACAGTTTTGATGACAAACAACGACAGAACATATAATTTAGACACACAAACAGATCATAATAATAATAATAATAATGAATTCAATTTATAACGCACTTTTCATTAATGAAAATCTCAAAGTGCTACAAGGAGCAACAGAATTAAATTACAATAAAACAAATAATAAAACAATTAAAATCAATAACAATATCAGCTAAGATCAAAAGTAGAATCATGAGGAGGTAGAGTATGCTTGGTCGAAAAGAAAGGTCTTCAAGTCGCTCTTAAAGTCAACCACAGACTGTGGGGCTCTTAGACATTCAGGAAGAGAGTTCCACAGGCGGGGGGCAGCCACACTGAAAGCCCGGTCTCCCATGGTCCTTAATTTGGTTCTCGGAATGTGAAGGAGATTGCTGTTCTGTGACCGCAGCGAACGGGTGGATGAGTATGGAATGAGAATATCCTTCAGATAATCTGGTGAAGTTCCGTGTAAGCATTGATGTGTAATGAGAGCAGTTTTGTACTGAATTCTGTAGGCGACAGGAAGCCAATGAAGGTTATGGAGAATGGGCGTAATATGTTCAAATTTACGAACTCTCAACAAGATCCTTGCTGCACTGTTTTGAATATATTGAAGTTTCTGAAGGTTTTTGCCAGGGATTCCAATAAACAGGGAGTTGCAGTAGTCGAGCCTGGAGGAGACAAAAGCATGGACGAGCTTCTCAGCATCGGAAAAAGTTAGGGATGGGCGAAGTCTGGAGATGTTTCGAAGATGGAAGAAGCAAGTTTTAAACAGATGCTTAATGTGATTTTCAAATGTAAGATTGGAGTCCATTTTTATTCCAAGATTAGTAACAGAGGTGGAGAGGGGGATGTCTTGTCCAGAAAAGGAAAGGAAAAGGAAATCATGTAGCTAAATGTGGACAGTTTTTAAATATGAAGGATGGTAAGTGGAAAAATATGTTTAAAGACCGTGTAAAGTGAAATTAAATGTGTGTTTTTAGTTTGTCACATGGCATAAATATGTGTTATTAATCACCCATATAAATCTGACTGATTAAAAACATTGTTTTCCTTATAAAATTAAATGTCAAAAATCATGAGCCAAGATGGTGTAGTGGCTAAGGCTTTTGACTTGGGACCCGAAGGACGCGGGTTCGCGCCCCGGCCACTACACACCTTGGGGTGTCTATGAGTGCACATCTAATTCTCCAGCTCCCCGAGCGCTGACTACGGCTGCTCGCTGCACCACCTGGTGGTGGTTGGGTTAAAGGCAGAAGACCAATTTCGTCTGTGTGAAGTATGGGAAACATACACAGATGACAAAATGTGACAAATTATTAAAATAATTATTATGAAAAAACATAATTTTCCCTTGGTCTGAAACTGTGGGGGCGTGTCAGCGCGTGGGCGTGGTTTCAGCGCAGTACTGCGGCCTGCAGCTGAGCTGTGTGTGGAGAGGCAGACAGGAGCAGAGCCAGTAAACCTGCTCTGTTTTTATCTGAGTTCTGTCTGTAACAGCAGCTACTTTTTCCAAGAGTTACGCTGTTTTTGTAAATAGTTTTCTTGTGTGTTTTTAATCTGGAATGAATAAATTTTTTAAAAAAGTTGTACCATGCGGGAATTGAACCCATAAGGTTTGGGACAGAAGGCAAACGCTTTATCCATTGACCTATCCAGGCATTACAGATACTCAGTATAAAACCACGCGGTATAAAAACACGTTATGATTTGTACGGGTGCCCTGACCATTGCGACATCCAGGGAAGATGCACGAACGAGGCATAATTGATTAGCTAGCTAACAATAAACAAAATATCTATGCTATTGCTATCTGATGCTATCTGCGATTCGCGAGTGAACGGCTCCACCGATGCGAAGAACGCATTTATACGGCTGGAGCTGCAGGGGGTGGGGCTTTATACCGTGTGACGAAACACGGACACATTTAAACCACGCCTAAAAAATCCTGAAACAGAAATATCTTTATACACAGTTTGATCTATAACTCCAAAATTAATTGAGCTACAATTTTGAGACTTTTTACTCATTTACAAGATTACAATTATCACATTTATAATGTTTATTTAAGAAAATGTTGAAATTCACTTTACACGGTCTTTAAAATGAGTTAGAGTGCCTAAATTCTAAAAGATGTTGTGGAAGACTGAAAAACACAACATGCTCGTACATTTCCAGTCAGTGCATTACATTGAGTATCCCATAATGCATTACACTGTTTTAGGTATCTGACAATACATTTAGGAAATTAACTGTACATTTTTTTGTAGTTCTATAAAAAATAATTGCAAAAAAAGCCCAGAGACACAGCTCTTGGAAAATGTGAACTCCAGACAAATTTGAATGAAACTTGCAAACAATAAACACTGGATGCACATCTTCAACTGACTGAGCTCCAAGTCAAATTGATTCAAGATGGCTGCCACCATAAAATGAACATAAAAACACCAAAATGGTTTTAAATTAGTCAACAACAAAAACAAAACAAAACACTGACCTAAAATTTGATGTGGTATTAATGCAATTTACTATTCCAAGTTAACTTATTATATATTATCTAATATATAATATATTGTGGCGGACCACTAGGGGACTCTACTCACACCCAGTGGACCAAATGTGTTACCGGATGTTTTATTGTGAAAGGTCCAGAGGACCGGATGTTTTATTGTGAAAGGGTTGATATATAAGGCGGTTTTTGGGTGTTTACCGCCAGAATTGTAGGAGTTGATTAAAGTGAAGTTCTGTATCCCGCCTTCTGTGTCGTCTCTTCACCTCCTCCTACACTGGTGACCCTCGTGAATTGAATATGTCGACATCTGACGCTTCAGCCAGCTCTCTTCAGTTGTCCGCTGCTGTGGAACCTCCACAGGCGGCCCCGCTCGCTTTTTCGGTGGCCGTTAAAATCCCGGACTTCTGGCTGCACGCCCCTCCGTCGTGGTTCGCCCACATCGAATCACAGTTTGCTCTTCGCGGGATTTCTGCAGACGACACCAAATACCACTATGTGGTCGCCTCGCTGGATCCGCTGTCCACCCAGCGGGCAATGAGCCTGCTCCAGGCCCCTCCTGCACAAGGAAAGTACGCCGCCCTCAAGCAGCTGCTCCTCCGGCGTTACTCACTCTCAGACGCGGAGCGCGCTGAGAAACTTTTTTCCCTCTCCGGTTTGGGCGATGGCACAGCTCTTGAGCTCATGGAGAGCATGTTGTCCTTGATGGGATCAGAAGACTGTGGGTTTCTCTTCCTCCACCTCTTCCTCCGCCAGCTCCCGGCTTCGGTGCGCACGGTCCTGGCCAACTCCCCGTTTCTGCAGCAGAGAGACTACCGCTCGCTGGCCGAAGAAGCCGACCGCATCCTCCTAGCTGCGAGGACCTTCGCGGTCCAGGCGGCGGTCCCCGGATCTCCAGCAGCACCTGAGCTTCAAGCAACGCCCTCAGCGCCGGACGAGCCATCGGTGGTAGCAGGGGTCGCTACCCGCAGGCGGACGGGAGCCGCCCTTTGTTTCTACCACCAGCGCTTTGGCGCCAAAGCACGACGATGCATCCCGCCGTGCAGCTTCAAGCCGCAGGGAAACGACAACGCCAGCGCCCGCTAGCAGCCGCGGCCGTTGGCGACAGGGAAAGGCTGCTTTTCATCGAAGACTCGAGGTCGGGGAGGCGGTTCCTGGTGGACTCTGGTTCGCAGAAGAGCCTCGTTCCCCCGACTGGCTCCGACAGGTTGGCAGAAGGCTGCGGGCCGCAGCTAACCGCGGCTAATGGCTCTCCCATCAAGACGTTTGGTGAAAGGTTGGTGACTGTTTGTTTCCATGAACGGGACTTCCAGTGGAACTTTGTTGTAGCTGCTAGCTCAGTTCCTATTTTAGGGGCTGATTTTCTTTGTGCTCACGGGCTCCTTGTTGATGTTGCTAACAGACGTTTGATCGACGCTGTGTCTTTTTCGTCACTGCCTTGTGCGACGCGAGGAGCTGGGCCTTTAATGCATGCTAACTTTTTAGCTTCGGGTAACGTGTTTCAGCGTTTATTGTCTGAGTTCCCCTCGCTGACTGTTCCTAATTTTGCCAACACAAACACAAAACATGGGATCGAACATTATATCCCCACAACGGGCCCCCCGGTTTTCGCACGTGCACGCCGCCTCGATGCTACTAAGCTAGCAATAGCACAGGAAGAGTTTGCTAGCATGGAGCGTTTAGGCATCGTGCAACGTTCAAACAGTCCGTGGGCCTCCCCCCTGCACATGGTGCCCAAAGCAGACGGCAAATGGCGACCATGTGGGGATTTCCGCCGCCTTAATAACATCACAGAGAACGATCGTTATCCCATCCCCCACATCCAGGATTTTTCAGTGCACCTGGATGGGACCTCTATTTTTTCTAAAGTAGATTTAGTACGGGGGTACCACCAGGTTCCTGTGCATGTGGAAGATGTCCCTAAGACCGCTGTTATCACTCCTTTTGGCCTGTTTGAGTTTTTGCGCATGCCTTTTGGTCTTAAAGGTGCAGCACAAACGTTCCAGCGGTTGATGGATTCAGTCCTAAGGGGACTGTCCTTCGTATTTGTGTACCTGGACGACATCCTGGTGGCTAGCAGCTCGGCTGAACAGCACATGTCCCACCTCCGTGAGGTTTTTCAGCGCCTAGCAGCACATGGCCTGATTGTAAATACAGCGAAATGCCAGTTTGGGTTGCCAGTCATTGACTTTTTGGGCCACCGCATTTCTGCCAGTGGTGCTGTCCCGTTACCAAACAAAGTGCAGGCGGTGTCCGATTTTCCACAGCCCCAGTCTGTTAAAGCGCTACAAGAATTTTTGGGAATGGTTAATTTCTATAACCGTTTCCTCCCCAGGGCAGCACAACTGCTGCGACCGCTCTATGGAGCGCTAAAAAAGAAAAAGCCCAACGACAGTGTTGACTGGACACCAGAACGCCTACAGGCATTTGGTGATGCTAAAGCTGCACTGGCCACTGCTGCCCTTTTGGCCCATCCATCCCCAGCGGCACAAATAGCTTTGACAACAGACGCATCTGATGTTGCGGTGGGGGCTGTGTTAGAACAGCAGGTTTCCGGGGTTTGGCAGCCGCTTGCATTTTTCAGCCGTACGCTGCGGGACAATGAGCTTAAATACAGTGTTTTTGACAGAGAGTTGCTGGCGCTTTACCTGGCCACACGCCATTTCAGGTTTTTCCTGGAGGGCCGCCAGTTCACTGCATATGTTGACCACAAACCCTTGGTGTTTGCGATGTCAAAAATTTCTGACCCCTGGTCTGCTCGCCAGCAACGCCACCTCGCAGCGGTGTCTGAATTTACTACAGACATTCAGCATGTGGCTGGAAAATCCAACGTGGTGGCCGACTGTCTCTCCCGGGTGCTGATCTCTCCCGTGTACGTTGGCATCGATTTTTCTGCTATGGCTGCGGACCAACGTAGCGACGCAGAAATACTCGAGCTCCAGTCCGGGCCCACAGGCCTCGAGTTGGAGGAACGGCAGGTGAATGACGGAGGTCCTCTCCTGCTCTGTGATGTTTCTACTGGCAGGCCCCGCCCTCTGGTTCCAGTTTCATGGCGACGCCGCGTTTTTGATTCTTTACATTCCCTTTCTCATCCAGGTGTTAGAGCCTCGGTGAAACTGGTCAGTTCAAAGTTTGTTTGGCCCGGTCTGCGTAAAGCAGTTAAGGAGTGGGCAGCAGCGTGTGTCCCATGCCAGCGTGCTAAGGTTAACAGGCACACCAAAGCACCTTTGGAACCTTTCTCCATTCCTGGTCGGCGGTTTGACCATGTGCACGTAGACCTGGTGGGCCCTCTGCCTCCATCACAAGGTTTTACTCATCTGCTGACTATGATAGACCGGACCACCAGGTGGCCTGAGGTGGTTCCTCTGACATCCACAACATCTGCAGTGGTGGCCCGGGCATTTTTGTCTACCTGGGTTGCGCGTTTTGGCCCCCCTTCAGACATTACATCGGACAGGGGCCCGCAGTTTGTTTCTGAGCTTTGGTCTACCATGGCCAAGGGTCTGGGGACTAACGTTCACAGGACCACTGCTTACAACCCCCAAGCTAATGGTTTGTGTGAACGGTTTCACAGGTCATTGAAAGCTGCACTTCGCGCTGCATTGACCGGTGACAACTGGATTGACCGTCTTCCCTGGGTTTTGTTGGGTTTACGTACCGCAACCAAAGAGGACCTGAGCTCTTCCCCGGCTGAACTGGTTTTCGGTCAGCCTGTGCGCGTCCCCGGTGAGTTTTTACCTGAGGTACCCTCACCACAGTTCGCTCCACCGTTGCTCCATTTTTCCTCTCAGGAGGGCTCTGTTCGTGTCCCCGGCCCGGTACACCATTGTTTACCGCAGTCATTTGTACCTAAGAGTCTGGAGTCCTCTAAATTTGTTTTTGTCAAACACAATGCACACAGGACACCACTACAGCCTTTGTATGATGGACCGTTTCGGGTTCTTCAACCAGGTCCAAAACACTTCCTTTTAGATTTAGGGGGTCGTACTGAGACTGTCTGTATCGATAGGCTTAAACCAGCTCATGTTATGTCAGATGATCAGGTTGTTACGGCCCAGGCTCCTCGCAGGGGCAGACCTCCATCCACATTGCTAACGGACTGCGGTCCTCCTTCCAGAGACTCTCAACGTCCATTGGAGCCCGAATCTTCTGCAGGCCCTCCTCGTCGCCCCCCGCTTCATCAGACTGATTACGCAGGGCCCAGGTTCAGCCGTTCTGGTCGTTTGATCAAACCCAAAATGCTGGACTAGTGATGGACTTTACTGGGTGTTCTGGGGGGGGGCGTGTGTGGCGGACCACTAGGGGACTCTACTCACACCCAGTGGACCAAATGTGTTACCGGATGTTTTATTGTGAAAGGTCCATAGGATCGGATGTTGTATTGTGAAAGGGTTGATATATAAGGCGGTTTTTGGGTGTTTACCGCCAGAATTGTAGGAGTTGATTAAAGTGAAGTTCTGTATCCCGCCTTCTGTGTCGTCTCTTCACCTCCTCCTACAATATTACATTATATATTCTATATAATATATTCTTATTAACAATATATTCTAAGATTTTCATATTCTGTTATTTTTTATATCTTGATTCCTTTTAGGGATGCACAATATTATCGGCACAGTATCATATCGTCGATATTAGCGTTGAAGTTCAATATTGGACATCTGCCATTCCATCAAAATAATTCACCGATATAAAAAATGCTGTTGTATGACAACTGTAAGGGAAACAAAGGTCTCTTCTCCTCTCCCCTGCCCGGATCGTTTGCTCGGAAGGAGCACACGTTTATGTCAGAATTAAACATCTTTATTTTTACAGGTTTCAAAATGCGTGAACAAGAGAGAACTGTATAAATACCTTACATCGAGGGACCCTCTGTACAATTCTGATGTGTCTCTAGTGTTTTCCAACATTTATAGACTGATTTCTCCACCAAGTGACATTTCCTGTTTTCAATTCCTGTCCAATAAACACCTTACAGATGTTCTGAAGTCCCTGTCTAATCGATCAGACACACATTAGCTGTCATCTCTTTCCACTGAGTATATACAGTAACTCATAATCAGCACTAAGCTTACATAATCTTACAAAGACTGTGAGATTCTGATTATCCCCTCGGCAACCTGTTACATTATCAAGTCTTACTAAAGTTGTTCTGACCTATTAAGTTACTCATCATTACTAATTTTATAATCCCCACACATACGGTACTCAAATGATGTGAACTATAATTTAACTTCAGTTACCTGAACATTAAAGCCTCATTAGAAAGAAGTCACTTTTTCCTACTGACAGCAGACAGTGTCATGGTTTGATTTCAAAGTTAGCAGTCCTTGAAAATATATTATTTATCGGCTAATGGCCACAACATAAATTTTAGTCATCTGTATATTATCTATGTTCCATAATTCATAATTAATACTTATATTCACCAATCCATATGATGTTATTTCCCACCATGTATCATCAATTGTGAAAAGGATGCCTGCAGTACCAGCACAAAGCGATGACGTCACATCCGCCTACCTGATCTCACGGCGGAGAGGAAAATTCAAAAGGTTGGCGGTGTGGAAGTTTATTTTTTCATTGGTGAGGAAGATGGATTCCGAAGATTTTTGGACTACATTGATCCTCACTACATCGTCCCCAGTCAGATATTTTTCTGACGTAACCTTACCAGAGTTACAAGCTGTCATTTCTGACATCATTGAGAAGCTAATAGCCAATAGCACTTGGTTGAGTTTTACCACAGACCTTTGGACGTCGTGTTAGCCTTGCTAGCATGATTAGTCTTACGGCATAATGGATAGACAAAAACTTTTAACTTAAAAAGACTGTCCTTCATGCACAGGAGTGCAGAGGATCCCACACTGCAGCTAGGAACCTGGAACAAGCCTCCACAAGTGAGACAGCATCACAGGTGACTAATGCTAATAAATAACATTTAACACTTTTCATTTACTATAAGTTAAAGTGCTATGCAAATCATATGGTTGTTACTGAATAAATGTCACCAGCTCTTACAGTTGTTGCACAATTTTTGTAGCAAATAAGCCTAAATAAGAGAGAGGGCTATGTTCTGACAAAGGAATTTTCATTCATTCAACCTTTATTTATACAGGCTAGCCTCGTTGAGTCACGGGGACTCATTTACAAGAGGGACCTGTAAAGGAATGTATACAAAATATCGGTATCGGGAATCAGCCAAATAAGTTTCAACATTATCGGCCAAAAATCCAATATTGTGCATCCCTAATTTCTTGCGTATGTTCTTTGTACTGAAACCCTGGCACAACAATTTCCTGTGGGATTAATACATTTCTATCTTGACGGATAATAACTCTCTTTTTGTTAGCAAAATACCTCATGGTTGCTTTAAAGACTTTAATGAAACGTTTAGGGAAAAAGTCATTTGATGTATCCCAACAAATGATTACCTTTAGGAGTCGACCCAATTCAGCCAACTGACCTTACAAAACACATTAATGGCTATAACTAAGTCAGAACACTGATGCTGTGCTTAAATTTGTCATAGTTGTAGCACATACACACCATGTTACACATTAAAGTGAGATTTTAGTTTAAAAAATATAGACTTTACTTTTTCAACCCTACATGTGAGTTACTCTCATGCACTAATAGACACATTAGCATTAAAGCCTAATTAATGCTTTATGTGCCATGTATTAAATATTTCAGAAATTAATCATTGGATGTTCACCTACAACTCCAACAATGTTCAGTCAGATCACCTGGACAGTTTCTTTTTTTGTTGAGAGACGTTTTGCCCTCCAGCCGAAGGGCTTCATCAGTCTGACGAGTCCCAAACAAACTAGTTACCCCACCAAGCAATACACTCCTATAGTGGTGGACCAACCGGTTTGCTGGTGAAAAAATGGTTTCTGGGGGCTGTCAACTCCTCCCAAGCAGGCAGCCACAGCCAAAGTGGTTCAAAACACCAAAGTTCATGCTCAATAATCCAGGTGAAAAAAATCCAACAATGGCCAGTCAGGTCATCTGGACAGTTTCTTTGTTTTGTTGTTGTTGAGAGACGTTTCGCCCTCCATCAACAACTCATAACCTTTTGAAGCCAGCAGAGCCACACCAGCAAATCATCCTTTGACAACACAATAACAACTGTACCTCAGTCAGATTTATAGATAATAGGCTGAAATGTGATGTGGTAGTAGATGAGTCATTTAAAATACATAATCTGAGCATGACATTTGAGTTATTGCATAAGAATGAGCATAACTTTTCCCCCCCAAGATTTGAACAAACTAGCTTTGACTCCATCATTTCTTAACAAAAGTGATCTTAGT
>JBBPBX010040870.1:0-29148 GCA_038048925.1 Garcialebias charrua
CAGGCTCCGCTTCCTCAGTGGAAGACGTGCCAGTAGGATTGAGGAGGTCTTCGAAGTATTCCGCCCACCGACTCACAACATCCCGAGTTGAGGTCAACAGCACGCCATCCCCACCATAAATGGTGTTGGTCGCGTACCGCTTTCCCCCCCTGAGACGCCGGATGGTGGACCAGAATCGCCTCGAAGCCGTACGGAAGTCATTCTCCATGGCCTCTCCGAACTCCTCCCACGCCCGAGTTTTTGCCTCAGCAACCACCCGAGCCGCATGCCGCTTGGACTGCCGGTACCTATCTGCTGCTTCCGGGGTCCCACAGGCCAAAAAGGCCCAATAGGACTCCTTCTTCAGCTTGACAGCATCCCTCACCGCCGGTGTCCACCACCGGGTTCGAGGGTTGCCACCACGACAGGCACCAACAACCTTGCGGCCACAACTCCGATAAGCTACCTCGACAATAGAGGCGCGAAACATGGCCCACTCGGGCTCAATGTCCCCCGCCTCCCTCGGAACGTGTTCAAAGCTCTCCCGGAGGTGGGAGTTAAAGCTCCGTCTTACGGGAGACTCTGCCAGACGTTCCCAGCAGACCCTCACAATACGTTTGGGTCTGCCAGGTCTGACCGGCATCCTCCCCCACCATCGGAGCCAACTCACCACCAGGTAGTGGTCAGTTGACAGCTCCGCCCCTCTCTTCACCCGAGTGTCCAGGACATGCGGCCGCAGATCAGATGAGACGACAACAAAGTCGATCATTGAACTACGACCTAGGGTGTCCTGGTGCCAAGAGCACATATGGACACCCTTATGCCTGAACATGGTGTTCGTTATGGACAATCCATGACGAGCACAGAAGTCCAACAACAGAACACCACTCGGGTTCAGATCAGGGGGGCCGTTCCTCCCAACCACACCCCTCCAGGTCTCACTGTCATTGCCCACGTGAGCGTTGAAGTCCCCCAGCAGAACAAGGGAGTCCCCAGGAGGCGCACCCTCCAATACCCCCTCCAAGGACTCCAAAAAGGGTGGGTAATCTGCGCTGCCGTTCGGCGCATAGGCACAAACAACAGTCAGAGCCCGTCCCCCCACACGTAGGCGAAGGGAGGCTACCCTCTCGTTCACCGGGGTGAACCCCAACGTACAGGCACCAAGATGGGGGGCAACAAGTATGCCCACTCCTGCTCGGCGCCTCTCACCAGGGGCAACTCCAGAGTGGAAGAGTGTCCAACCCCTCTCAAGGAAACTGGTTCCAGAGCCAGAGCCATGCGTTGAGGTGAGTCCGACTATTTCTAGCCGGAACCTCTCAACCTCACACACTAGCTCAGGCTCCTTCCCCACCAGAGAGGTGACATTCCATGTCCCAATGGCCAGCTTCTGTAGCCGAGGATCAGACCGCCAGGGTCCCCGCCCTCGGCCACCACCCATTCCACAATGCACCCGACCCCTTTGGCCCCTCCCACAGGTGGTGAGCCTATGGGAAGGGGGACCCACGTCTCCTCTTCGGGCTGTGCCCGGCCGAGCTCCATGGGTGAAAGCCCGGCCACCAGGCGCTCGCCAACGTGCCCCTCCTCCGGGCCTGGCTCCAGAGTGGGGCCCCGGTGACCCGCGTCCGGCGAGCTGTGGACGCAAGGTTGTTGGCGCCTGTCGTGGTAGCAACCCTCGAACACGGTGGTGGACACCGGCAGTGAGGGATGCTGTCAGGCTGAAGAAGGAGTCCTATTGGGCCTTTTTGGCCTGTGGGAGCCCGGAAGCAGCTGATAGGTACCGGCAGTCCAAACGGCATGCGGCTTGGGTGGTTGCTGAGGCAAAAACTCGGGTGTGGGAGGAGTTTGGAGAGGCCATGGAGAATGACTTCTATACGGCTTCCAGGCGATTCTGGTCCACCATCCGGCGTCTCAGGGGGGAAAGCGGTACGCGACCAACACCATTTATAGTGGGAGTGGCGTGCTGTTGACCTCAACTCGGGATGTTGTGAGTCGGTGGGCGGAATATTTCGAAGACCTCCTCAATCCTACTGGCACGTCTTCCACTGAGGAAGCGGAGCCTGGGGACTTTGGGTCGGGCTCTCAGATCTGGTGCTGAGGTCACCGAGGTGGTTAAAAAGCTCTGCGGTGGTAGGGCTCCAGGGATGGATGAGATTTGCCCAGAGTTCCTTAGGGCTCTGGATGTTGTGGGGTTGTGTTGGCTTATGCGACTCTGCAATATTGCGTGGACATTGGGGCAGTTCCCTTGGATTGGCAGACTGGGGTGGTGGTTCCCCTATTCAAAAAGGGGGACCGTAGGGTGTGTTCCAACTATAGGGGGATCACACTCTTAAGCCTCCCTGGTAAGGTCTATTCAGGGGTTCTGGAGAGGAGGGTCCGTCGGATAGTCGAACCTCGGATTCAGGAGGAGCAGTGTGGTTTTCGTCCTGGTCGTGGAACACTGGACCAGCTCTACACCCTCAGCAGGGTCCTGGAGGGTGCGTGGGAGTTTGCCCAACCAGTTTACATGTGCTTTGTGGACTTGGAGAAGGCATTCGACCGCGTCCCTCGGGGGGTTCTGTGGGGGGTACTCCGGGAGTATGGGGTACCAGGCCCTTTGATACGGGCTGTTAGGTCCCTGTACAACCGGTGTCAGAGCTTGGTCCGCATTGCCGGCAGTAAGTCAGGCTCGTTTCCGGTGAGAGTTGGACTCCGCCAAGGTTGCCCTTTGTCACCAATTCTGTTCATAACTTTTATGGACAGAATTTCTAGGCGCAGCCAAGGTGTTGAGGGGATTCGTTTTGGTGGCCTTAGAATCACTTCTCTGTTTTTTGCAGATGATGTGGTCCTATTGGCTTCATCAGGTCGTGATTTACAGCTTTCACTGGAGCGGTTTGCAGCCGAGTGTGATGCGGCCGGGATGAGGATCAGTTCCTCCAAATCCGAGGCCATGGTCTTGAGCCGGAAAAGGGTAGCGTGCCCTCTCCGGGTCGGGGAGGAGGTCCTGCCCCAAGTGGAGGAGTTTAAGTATCTTGGGTCTTGTTCACGAATGAGGGAAAACTGGAGCGTGAGATCGATAGGCGGATAGGTGCAGCATCCGCAGTGAAGCGGGCGCTGTACCGGTCTGTCGTGGTGAAGAGAGAGCTGAGTCAAAAGGCAAAGCTCTCAATTTACCGATCGATCTACGTTCCCACCCTCATCTATGGTCATGAGCTTTGGGTTGTGACCAAAAGAACGAGATCTCGGATACAAGCGGCTGAAATGAGTTTTCTCCGCAGGGTGTCTGGACTCTCCCTTATGGTACATTCACACCGAACGCGTTTTGAGCTGCAGGAGCGGCCGGTTTAATAATTAATAATAATTAATAATAATTTGTCACATTTGTCATCTGTGTATGTTTCCCATACTTGACAGACGAAATTGGTCTTCTGCCTTTAACCCAACCACCACCAGGTGGTGCAGCGAGCAGCCGTAGTCAGCGCTCGGGGAGCTGGAGAATTAGAAGTCAATGGGGGACGCAACTCTAGGAGTCGTGTGTCGCGTCACGTCCGTTTTGAGCGGCGCGGAAGGGGCGGCAGAGCATTCTCCGTGCATGTGGTGCCCGCGGCAGCCGCCGCTGCTCGACTTGAACAATCTGAACTTTCGTCGTTCACCGCATCTTGACAACCAATCTGTGGGAGAGTCAGCTATGTGACGCGGTAACGAGGGGACAGATGTTGCGCAAGTGTGACGTATTGTTTGTGAGACACAGAAACAACCCGCAAATACGTGTTCAAGTATGGAGGAGAAACTGCCTGGCAGAGTGTCAGTGAGGAAGTCGGGATATCGGGTAAGTTTTGAATTGTAAACTTTTCACGTTTAGCAAGTTTAAGCTTTGCCAGCCGATTTTAGCTCCTCCCACACCGCAGCTGCTGCTTCTCGTCCCGGTCTGAACACCAGTGCGTGCACCTTGAGGCATTTCGCACTTTTTTGCCACTCAAAACGCGTTCGGTGTGAACGTAGCATTAGAGATAGGGTTAGAAGCTCAGTCATCCGGGAGGGACTCAGAGGAGAGCCAATGCTTCTCCACATCGAGAGGAGCCAGTTGAGGTGGCTCGGGCATCTGGTTAGGATGCCTCCTGGCATGGAATGTCCATTTTGCAGTTACCGTCGGCTAGTTCCAGCCTGACAGCCTGCGTTGGAGGACTGTTTCTCCCATAAGAGGTTGCCTCATACGGATAAATTAGCTGGAAATGCTCGGTGAACTCTGTGGACATCTCAGACCCGGAGCAGCAGCCGCCGATCGCTCCCACCACGTCGGACGACAACACCAGCTCATGGGCTGGGCAAGCACGCAACTAATGCCGGAGCTAAAGCGGGCGGGGACACCGAGCCGACAGGCCGCGGAGAGGCCATCTGTGGCCAGGAGCTCGCCTCAATGTCCACCTGGCAGCCTAAGATGTCGGGGGACACCAAGCTAACGTGGAGAAACAGCGAGCGCCGACACCCTTTTGGATGGGCTAACACAGCTAATGCCAGAGCTAACGCGGGCGGGGACACTGAGCCGACAAGCTGCGGAAAGGCCATCTGTGGCCAGGAGCTCGCCTCAATGTCCACCTGGCAGCCTAAGATGGCGGGGGACACCGAGCTAACGCGGAGAATTGGCGAGCGCCGACACCCTTTTGGATGGGCTAACATGCTAACGAGTTCAGCTAATGGCGGGGGCTAACAACAGCTAACGCGGGAAGCTTGTTTGGATGGAAGAACACCGGGGAGAAACAACTTCCAGTAAGTTATTAAACTCTTTTTCTTGCTCTATATGTATGGAGTTAACATGCCAACTGTCCTTCCTGTAAACAGTCTGGACCGCGTGGAGCTGCACGAAGCTGCGTAGCTCGGACATGCAATAGCTAACGTGCAAACAGACGGAGACAAGCTGCAGCTCAAAGTAAAAAAATATTTTTTATGTATGTTTTTTTTTTTATTACAGTATGTAGCTGTGTTAGGATAGGCGAAGTGCTTGGTAACTTGGTAACTGTTCATTACCGTACATGTACATGTATCAGTGGCGGCTCGTGCGGTATATACAGGTGGTCCCTGACTTACGAGTTTTCGTCTTACGAGCACCTCGCATAACGGAACTTGCTCGTAAGTCGTGGACCACCTGTATTTATTTTTCCCTTTTCCTTTTGGCAGTGATTGTGTAGGTATTTATTTATTTATTTTTTCCTTTGGTGTGGATTATAATGTACATGCTACAATTAAAAAAAAAAACATGCCAAAAAACATGCTTGTTAGGCTGATTGGTGACTCTAAATTGACCCTAGGTGTGAGTGTGAGAGTGGATGGTTGTTTGGTGTGAGTGAGACAGGTCCCTCTTGTAAATGAGTCCCCGTGACTCAACGAGGCTAGCCTGTATAAATAAAGGTTGAATGAATGAATGAATGAATGAATTCAGATTGACTCAGTTTGATAATGTCTTCACTAATGGTTACATGCAAATGTTTCATTACCATCTTTGCTGTTTAGGGATTTTGTTTTTTGGGGGGAAAAAATGAAAAATTCAATAAAAAGATCTTGAATTTAAATTTAGAAACTGCACTGGTTTCCATCATTCCTTGTTGAAGAGTGTTTTTGATCTGGTATTTATTCTGTAGCCAAATCATTTTCATTAAAATAATAAAATCATCCACAGTTCTCATATTGTATTCACTTTTAACTGTTTTGAATTTATAATTACTGTATAGCTTTTACTCTAAACTTTATCAGTCTCCTCCTGGAGGAGGAACCATACAGCAACATGCATGTTTTTATGTTTTGTACGTGTCAATAAAACACTTAACTGGTAAGTTGCCAAAGAACAATCACTACATCTAGGTTTTATTTATGTGCAGTACAATAATGTCTAGTAGAGGTGACATCACAATGAAACTATTTCTCTGTATTAGAGATTAAACCGATTTTTTTATTGAAATAAAGAAGGTGAAACTTGGTGCAACTGTTTTATTCAAACTAAAGGTAAGCACACATACATTTAGCAATGCATGTTTCATAGCAACACCAAATGTACTTGAAAAGCAGATTCATTTATAGAAATGATATTTTCACTCATTTGTTGCTGTGGTGCATGACTGCACACAACTTCTGGATGAAGTGGAGTTTCATCCATCTCTGGACAAAGTGCAGTTTCATCCATCGCTGGACGAAGTGGAGTTTCATCCATCTCTGGACAAAGTGGCGTTTCATCCATCTCTGGACAAAATGGAGTTTCATCCATCTCTGGACGAAGTGGAGTTTCATCCATCTCTGGACAAAATTGAGTTTTTTCCATCTCTGGACGAAGTGGAGTTTCATCCATCTCCTGGGACTCTCAGTACCTTACACAGAAATACAACACAAAGGATGAAAACAATTAAAATGCTTTCAGGGTTTAAAGCAACATTTAACCATTGGATTAAAAGGAGTTACCAAATTGTAACTTTTCACCACTAACTTTATTAACAAAGGCAGATCATAGTGGAAAATAAATAATCTCAGTGACATTTACTGTAAAACGTTAAACAATAATTACAAATCATATATGTGATTGTTGTATTTTACTCTAAAATGAATAAATTCATAAATAAAATAAAATAATTACAAATAAATTATTTTGTTAACACTAATTTAAGTATGAAAGGTAGTCATAGGCTAAATAAATAATGTAGTAATGTGAGAAATATCAGCGATCTTTACTGTAGTACAAGCTACATTAGGTAAGCTGATGTAGCTTGTACTACATCGTTGATATTTACAACAATCTTTAACATAGCAAAGATTAGCTTAGCTGATGTAGCGTTTACTAAAGTAAACATTGCTGATATTTACTATGACACAAGTTACATTAGCTAAGTTAATCTTTGTTACGTTAAAAATCGCTGATATTTACTGTAGCACAAGTTACGTCAGCTTGGCATGCAGTAAATAACAGCAATGTTTACTGTAGCAAAGATTATCTTAGCTGCTGTAGCTATGAGGGACATCTACGTGTATATTACTGCTGTAATCACGTACTCTGCCAGTCACCAGAACTGTTATTAACATGAAGATTTGGATGTCCTTCACAAATCTGTCACTGATTATAAGCATCCATTGATTTAAAGCTGCGAAGCTCCTCCATTGTAGGAACTCCTCATATTCACTAAATAATTAACGATATCAGAGTAACTTCTCAGTGACAACTTGTCTGCTTCGTCTGACATGATTTCTTTCTCCAACTCATAAGAGTCAACTCCGACCACTGTGGGTTTTTTTTTTTGCAGATATCTAGCTCTTGCGCCTTGGTCAAGAATATCAATATACTTAGCTCTGGTAGCTCTAGTCTGTTTGTTCGCCATCTTCCGCCTATACAAATGGTGGAAAATCCGGTATTGCGCAATACTGGTCACGTGTGTGGGAACTATGTACTGTATACTATGTATCCTGAAAGTAGATCTGGGGGAGGGGGTGGTGTGGGGGGTCAAATAGAGGAGAATTAAAAGATGACCCTATGTTAAACCCTGAGGAACACACACTAGTGGGGCAGAAAAAGATCTTTTAATCAGCGAGGCTGACATAATGTTTGACCACTCCTGAACCACTCTATTGCCAAAATCAAAAAAAGGCGTTCAATACAGAAACAACTGGACTTTATTTGTTTCAGAAGACGTTTCGCTCTTCATCCGAAAAGCTTTCTCAATTCAAAGAGCAGTTTGGGAGTGAGGTTTTAAAGGCTGAGAGAAGACACACACATGCATATGTAAATTGACAAATCACACCTTAACAGTAGGGCTTTCTTAAGGTCTTTGTTAGTCTAATTCATAGAGACGGCTCCTTGGTTCCCATCAGGTGTGAACCGTCTGGGAATCAGACCTAAAGCTGCATTACTGTATATGTTTTTGAAAGTTGGAATCTGAGACCTCCTCCTCTGTTAACAGAAGGCCTTTATTTCTTTACATAAACAGCTTCCTTCACACCCCTCTCAAACCATCTGTGTTCTCTGTTTTGGACAGAGAGCACAGATGGTTTGAGAGGGGCACTGCACTGGCTACTGGTTCACCTTCGAATCCAGTTCAAAATGCTCTTGTATGTCTATAAATCACTAAACAGCTCTGCCCCCTCCTATCTTACTGATCTGCTCCAGCGTATGTCCCACCACGTTCTCTCAGGTCAGCAGACCAGTTGCTCCTCACAGTTCCAGGAACCCGTATCAAGCGCAGAGGTAACAGGGCCTTCTCTGTCGCAGGCCCAAGACTGTGGAACGAGTTACTTCTGCTTGTCAGACAAGCCCCCTCCCTCACAGTTTTTAAATCTCGCTTGAAAACACAATATTATTCCCTGGCTTTCGGCACTGTGTGGTATGTGCGTAGCCTGTGTGCATCACACTGTGTTGGTCCTGTTGCTGTTGTTGTTATCCACTATTGTTTTTCGTTTCTAAATTTGGTTTCCTGTTATGTAATCTGTTGCTGTGTGCTTGGTCTGTCTGTCCCTGTACAGCACTTTGATGTGCACTGTTACTGTTTAAAGTGCTTTATAAATTAAGTAGTATGGTATGGGTATTATTTCCTGTTAATGTTCATAGACTGCTGTGGTCTGTTTACCATTACCATGGTAACCTGACGCAAAGGCCAAGTACATCACTCATTCTTAGACACCGTTAGACCAGATCCATATAAAGAGAAAGTTCCGACACTTCCATAGAGTCCCATTGTAAGAATGGAATGCGGAAGTCACGTGGGTCATGGAGGGGGCGATTCGTTCCATGGCTCTAGTCTGGACCAGAGCCATATATATAGAGAGTTCCGACACACTTTGATCTCGCCGACAGGCGGTCAATCGTTCCAAACTACGGCTATGGAAACCTTGTGGAGCTGTGCCCTCTGGCGGCGACGGAGAGCTACTGCAGGCAGCGTCAGACTGTAACCAGAGCCATGGAACAAATCGCCCCTTCCATGACCCACGTGACTTCCGCATTCCATTCTTACAATGGAACTCTATGGAAGTGTCGCAACTCTCACTTTATATGGCTCTAGTCTGGACTTGATGTTACCATGGTTACAGTCTGACGCTGCCGGCAGTAGCGCTCCGTCGCCGCCAGAGGGCGCAGCTCCACAAGGTTTCCATAGCCGTAGTTTGGAACGAATGAGAGCTACATGAACCACGTGACCGCCTGTCGGCGAGTTCAAAGAGTGTCAGAACTCTCTCTATATATGGCTCTGCGTTAGACAAGTGAGCACTGAGTGCATTCTTAATTTACAACAGCCTACTTCACTGTATATGTAGGCCTTCCATCTATTACTCATATATTTTTTAAAGATTTTTTAAAAAATATTAAATTAATAGATTTTTGCACCACCATTATCGTCCTTAATGAGCTAGTCTTCACAGGTTAGGATTAACAAAAAAAAAAAAAAAAAGAATAATCAAATTTTTATTTATTTTTTAAAGATCCACTGACGTGATTTTTCTACTATTCATCAAATTGCTCAAAATATATATATATTATCATTTAAATATGTTAATTTTTGCAAACAAAATGATAAATCACTTTAATTTTGCTTTAAAAGTGATTTTGAACTTCAAGCCGTGTTTAATCATGGGAAATCCGTTTACACCTGAACGCACCATCTGTGATGTAATGTGCAGAGTGAGAGGCAGAGGGCTCCAGTCTCTTCAATAGCAGACATTTTAAAACCTGACTAATTTAGCAATCTAGGTGAAGATTTAAGCTATTTGTCTTCATTTTGGGAAGCAGAAAATAGTTTGGGTGATGGAACAAGAAACAGCAGGATCTAATTTAGATCTGATGCCGTATCAGACTTACTTTTATGTGAGCTGCTCATACCGTGACAAGCCAAGAGCTCTGCCTCAACTCTGCACATGACATCACAGATGGTGCGTTCGGGTGTAAACGGATTTCCCATGATTAAACACAGCTTGAAGTTCAAAATCACTTTTAAAGCAAAATTAAAGTGATTTATCATTTTGTTTGCAAAAACTAACATATTTAAATGATAATATATATATATTTTGAGCAATTTGATGAATAGTAGAAAAATCACGTCAGTGGATCTTTAAGGGTGCTTGGAATCTAAATCCTACCCCTTATCATGCTGAGTTTTATGGGTCATAAACACCTAGATCAGAATGAGAAGCTTAGCATGTTTGGCATGACCCATGCTTTGTCTGTGGATGGGTACAGCAATAACATTGTTTCAAATGCCACCATGCCAATAAAAACAACCTGGTGATCTTTGAGGAAGTTTACATGTAATAAACAGACAACCAGATGGTCAGAGCCACTCACTTACTTTAGAAAATCCATTTGCACCATTGTTGTGTATATGTACAATAGCTGTAGACTACTAGTTTGACACATTTCTTAGAAAACAAAAATCAAATAAGTCCGCAGGACAGTTTTCAAAAGTTTAATTTTTGATGTGAGGTTAAAGTAAAAAATGTAGAAAACGATGTATTGTATTTGTTGAATCCCACATAAAAATGAATAATGAAATGACAAATCCTTTTTTTTTTTTTTTTTTTTTTTTTTGATTCTCTTTGAAAAATTGAACAAAAGGTACACTGACCGTCATCACTCTTTGTTCAAATCAAGTCTCTCTTGTAAATGAGTCGCTGAGGGTTAGTGAGACTACGGTAACTTGTATAAATAAATGTTGAATGAATTAGTTTCCTGAACTGTTAAACTTCCACTGATTGTGACCATTGTTGTGATTTTTGTCTCTAAAGAATAATTTCACTGAAACACTGTATCGCTATGATGAAGATGGGTATCAGTCCTACTGCACAATCTGCTGCTATGGAATGGAGGTCATACTGTGTGGAAATGATAGCTGCTGCAGGTCCGTTTTTTAGTCTTGATATTTAATTTACTGTTAACTAGAAGTTGGTGAGTTACTCTTACGTTCACCATTTCAATTTCCTCCATCCTCTCTTTTTACAACTGCAGGTCTTACTGTGAGGATTGTCTGAACATCCTAGCTGGCCCAGGAACATTTGGCTCTCTGAAACTCCTAGATCCATGGATATGTTTTTTGTGTCAGTCTCATCAACCACACGGTGCTTTGGTTCCCAGGGAAGACTGGAGCATTCGCGTTCAGGAGCTTTTTGCCAACAACAGCGGCATAGAGTTTGTAAGTAATCAAAACGTAGTACCGTAGTATCCTGAATACTTGAAAATCATTTAATTGTGTTATAGCATTTCAGGTAAAAAATACACAAATTGCTTGTGCCCCAAAGACCATCTTAGCACCAACATAACTGTTTTTTTCCCCCCACTTTGGAGTAAGTTGCTGGGGGAGAATCAGTTATGTTTGCTGTTTCCTCGGACTGATGAAGCCTTCTCGATGGAAGGTGAAACATTTCAGCATGGGGTCGGGCTAGAGCGCACGCTTTGGTGTAGACACACCTGCTCTGAGCTCCCAGCCGATTCATTACTATTCAAGCAATATAACGTTTCTGATTCAGTTGCACCAGCTAGAAGGTTGTGTACTATGATCATACTGTGTTTATGTACTCATGACTACCAGTAGGTAACAAAAACAGCAGAATAACACCAACAAAGCATCAAAGCAACAGATGACTCTCCAGAACCAACACCCCAGCTGAAGGCAAACATGGACACATCCGCTATTCTTTCAGCTATAACTGATTTGAGTAAGAAGATGGATGACCGATTTAATAACCTAGAGGCTTCCCTGCAAACTATGCAGGCCACTCTGACCGACCACGAAGACCGGATTTCTACTTTAGAAGCGACCGGCAGCGACCATGACGCCACTCTGTCCCAGCTAAAACAACATTGCTTGTAGCTGGAGGAGAGTCACAAACTAGTCCAACACAAGATCATCAACCTCGAAGCACGCTCTCGACACCAAAATATAAAAGTAGTGAGCTTACCAGAAAGAGCAGAGGGTAACAACCCTGTGGATTTTTTTGCCTACTTTCTGTGCGATTTGCTGGGACCGACTAACTTCCCCACCCCGATAGAGGTTGACAGAACTCACAGACTGGGACAGCCCCCAGACGCTGGAGCACGTCCCCGAGTCATGACAACTTTCTAGTTCAGGAGAGAATACTGCGGCTGGCTCATGAAAAAAAAAACTCTGACATATGATGGGAGACGGATCCTCATCTTCCCTGATTTTCCAGTAGAGATTATCAAGCACCAGCCATTTGAGGAGGTGAGGAAGAAAATGAAGGAAGCTGGGGTGCGTACTGGATTTCTTTATCCTGCGCGACTCAGAGTTACTAAAGGTACTGACATTAATAAGATCTTCAACACCCCAGGAGATGCTGATTGCTTTCTGCTCAGCTATCAGGCCACAGAGGAGGGGTGACAGCTGTGCATCTGTTTGTCTGGTATGCATTGCCTAGGTGATAATGATTTGACAAACATGACGTCATCTGTTAACAACCAGCTGGGGCACAGAACTGTTGTTGGTGTAGATTTCTGGGTTATTATTTAAAAAGAAACTTTTTTTTTGTCCTTATACCAACATCAGGTTTATTTTTGATTTTTGTCATTGAAATGTTGAAATAAAATTGATGGTTACTGTATTTTCCGTCATACATGTCGCACAGCCATATAAGTCGCATCAGTCCAATTATGTCCAATAAAGTGGAAAAATCCATAAATGTGTTGCACTGCCATATAAGTTGCATCTATTATGCGTCACAGCTGACACGTCGCGTATGTTACGCGTCAACGCTGACAACCCGGAAATGTGGGCCGGTGTTTTGCCAAAAATGGATTGGCTGCCAATTGGCCACAGGAGCGTGCACGGAAGGACTTTAACAAGATTAACACTTAAAAACAATTGTTTGTTTGCTGAAAATTATAGTAAAGGTGTGTCTGAGCTGAACTTTTCCTTAATAAATGCACATAATGGTCAAATCAGCTGAATTTAAAAAAAAAGTGTCGCTGTCTCAGTGCTACGAAGCATGAAAGCGCGAGGAGCCGGTGCATTTATTAGAAGTTTAACTTTAATTTTAATTGTGAAATGAGCTGGATTAAAAAATTTGCTTCGCTCCGTCTGATGAAACAATACGTGAGCGTGCAACGGGCGGAAACCCGGCATTTCGTTAAAATGTAAACACAGAAACATCCATCCATCCATCCATTTTCTTCCGCTTATCCGAGGTCGGGTCGCGGGGGTAGCAGCCTAAGTAGGGAGGCCCAGACTTCCCTCTCCCCAGCCACATGGAGCAGCTCCTCTGGGGGAATCCCAAGGCGTTTCCAGGCCAGCCGAGAAACATAGTCCCTCCAGCGTGTCCTGGGTCTTCCTCTGGGTCTCCTCCCGGTGGGACATGCCCGGAACACCTCACCAGGGAGGCGTCCAGGAGGCATCCTAACCAGATGCCCGAGCCACCTCAACTGGCTCTCTCGATGTGGAGAAGCAGCGGCTCTANCAATGCAGTAGGCGTGTCAGCAAATGACCAATCAGCGACCGCTATTTGCGACCGTATGTAAACGCTCTTGTCTGGTGCAACGCTGCAGCTGCTCAAATGACGTCAAGAATTTGGTGCGAAAACACGAGAATGTACGCGGGAACGTATGCTGGGGTGTGGGGCTGAAGTCTTGGGAGTACAGTACGCGCGTACGGACATGCGTATGGACGTACAAAGGGACATAAAGGGGGCTTTAGTGCTGCGCAACTCAGGACGTGTCTCTGTCCGTCAGCCCCCCGGAGAAAACTCACGGACGAGATGAGCGACCACGACCAGTGGCAAAAATACCACTGAGTTCACATTCATCCCTAACAAAGCAGGCCTGAACTTCGTCAAGGAGGCTCTGCGCCTCAAAACCTAACAGTCATGAGTTCGAACTGTGGGAGGAATAAAATGATTAATAGCTGTATTACCTTAAAATTAAAACCCAAAACGTACAGTGTCATTACCAACCCCCGTATGAATCAGTGTTGCTTAAGCTAAAAAAAGAAATGTTATTTGATTATTTAACTTTGATAAATAATTTAACCGTTTGAATATTATTGTCTAATCTTCCCTCCCCTGAGTCCAGATGAGAGCCGTCATCACCCCCAGTAGGGCCTTCAATTACATCCATCCATCCATCCATCTTCTTCCACTTATCCGGGGTCGGGTCGCGGGGGTAGCAGCCTAAGTAGGGAGGCCCAGACTTCCCTCTCCCCAGCCACTTGGAGCAGCTCCTCTGGGGGAATCCCAAGGCGTTCCCAGGCCAGCCGAGAAACATAGTCCCTCCAGCGTGTCCTGGGTCTTCCTCTGGGTCTCCTCCCGGTGGGACATGCCCGGAACACCTCACCAGGGAGGCGTCCAGGAGGCATCCTAACCAGATGCCCGAGCCACCTCAACTGGCTCCTCTCGATGTGGAGAAGCAGCGGCTCTACTCCGAGTCCCTCCCGGATGACTGAGCTTCTCACCCTATCTCTAAGGGAGAGTCCAGCCACCCTGCGGAGAAAACTCATTTCAGCCGCTTGTATCCGAGATCTTGTTCTTTCGGTCATAACCCAAAGCTCATGACCATAGATGAGGGTGGGAACGTAGATCGATCGGTAAATTGAGAGCTTTGCCTTTTGACTCAGCTCTCTCTTCACCACGACAGACCGGTACAGCGCCCGCTTCACTGCGGACGCTGCACCTATCCGCCTATCGATCTCACGCTCCAGTTTTCCCTCATTCGTGAACAAGACCCCGAGATACTTAATGCCTCTTATCAACAGGTCTGGTTCCTGTAAGGTCCCATTGTGGCTAGTTTGGGCCAGTTCCTATGGGACCGGTTTATTTCTGTACCCACTGCGCGCTTAGGACCCCTTTAGTGGGCGTGAAGTTCTCCTGCAGTGGGCGGGTAATTCTCCTGCAGTGGGTGGATCATTAATATCAACGCTTCTAACCAGCTGGTGGCGCTAGTGATACATTAAAGGTTCAGTATGCAGTTTCTGTAGAACTGCAGCACTTAGAAATATTTTCAACAGGCAAAGCATTCTGATCCCTCCCCCTCAGAGCCATATGTGGCTCTGCCCCCTTGTGGTCTGTTGAATTTCAAATTCAAGCTCTGTTTTTATTGGCTGATTCAAATTCAAGCTCTGTTTTTATTGGCTGGTTACAAACTCTGTTTTTATTGGCTGGAAAATGGCGGGTCACCTTTTCTTTTTAGAAATGCTTATTTACCACCTGGAGAAGCAAGGGGACAATATTTTTTTAATTTTTTTTCAGAGATTACCTGGCTAACATCAGTCTGTCAGGAGGTAGTGACAGAGTGAAGAAATATGTTCATAAAAAAAGCTACATACTGAAGCTTTAAGCTCTTTATTAACCACTAACACACACATTAGAAGAAGAGCTGGAAAAGAACACACAACCAAAGTGGATGAGCTTGTTTCTTTTTTGAACATTCTGCTTTGTCTGTGGCTTTTTCAGCCACAGACAAATGTTCATATACAGTATATATATATATATATATATA
The DNA here is from genome assembly GCA_038048925.1 of Garcialebias charrua. Classification (NCBI taxonomy): domain Eukaryota; kingdom Metazoa; phylum Chordata; class Actinopteri; order Cyprinodontiformes; family Rivulidae; genus Garcialebias; species Garcialebias charrua. The sequence continues at coordinate 15,413 of JBBPBX010040870.1, forward strand.
CAGGGAACCCCCGACCTACGAACGAGTTTGGGACCTAAGAACCGTTCGCAGCTCGATCCGTTCGTAGGTAGGGGGTGAAAATTATATTTAAAAAAAAAATTATTCATTCATTCATTCATTCAACCCTTATTTATCATGCTAACGGAGCGTGCGCACATTTAATCATGTACAGTAGTGTACTGTAATGTTAAACATTGCTATTCACATTTACAGAATAAATAAAAATATATTTTCTTACTTTGAGATGGTCAAAGCCGACATCTTAGGTTGCCATGCGTTGATTGTTTTCGGGCCGAGCAGCGCGGGCCACCGCAGCTGCTCCAGGCCTGTGTTAGCTAGCTGGCTAGCTTCTGCTAGCCAAGCCATGAGCTAGTGTTGGAGCGGCGGCGCGATCAATCTGCAGCTCCTGCTCCAGCCGCTGCTCCAGCCTGAGACGTCCACAGAGCTATTCCAGCTAGTAATTAATCCACATGATGCGATCCTGGTCACCAGTGTTCAAAAGGCCGGCTCCCGTGTTAGCTCCAGTGTTAGCTCTGGAGCTAGCCAGGCCGGAGGTGTAGCCAGGCCGGCTGGAGGTGTTCGCACGGCGGCCTGGCACGATCGGCGATAAATCCGCTCCTGCCTGAGACATCCACAAAGTTCACAGAGACGTTTCCAGCTAGTAATTAATCCATATGAAGCCATCCTGGTCACCAGTCTTCGTCCAGCTCTCGGCAGCTAACCTAAGATGGCGTCCGGTCCGGTGTTCTACATTAATTTGTGACCGGAGACCCCAGTGACTGAACCTTAAATAGCGTCCGGTGTTCTACATTAATTTGTGACCGTGTAAACTGAAGACCTACTTCCTGTTTCCCAAAATTGCTCAAAAATTGCTCAAAAATGATCAGAAATGATCTTTTTTATCATAATTATTATTTATAAAGCCTTTAAAACAACCAGAGCTGCAACAAAGTGATGTACACATGAAATTAAGAACATTTAAACACAAAAAAAAAAAAAAAAAAAATATATATATATTTTTTTTTTTTTTTTAATTCATATTTTTATTAAATATGATATGTTCGTAAGTCCCGTGGTTCGCAGGTCGATGGGGTCGTAGGTCGGGGGTTACCTGTATATATATATATATATATAGTATATGCTGGTGAAGATTCTCAGTCATCCAGGTTGTGATAAAATCAAAAAAGGCGTTCAATACAGAAGCAACTGGACTTTATTTGTAACAGAAGACGTTTCGCTTATCATCCGAGAGGCATTCTCAATTCAAAGGGCAGCGTGTAGAAGCAAGGCTTTTAAAGGGCTGACAGAAGGCACACACACACACACACACACATCTACTGTATGTAAATTGACAAATCACACCTCAACAGCAGGAGCCTCTCAAAGTATTTGTTAGTCTAATTCACAAACGGGGCTCCTCTGTTCGCATCAGGTGTGAGACGCCTGGGAATCAGCCCCAGGACTAGGGCTGGGCGATATGGAAAAAAATCATATATCACGATATGAACTTTTTTATATCACGATAACGATATATATCACGATATAAAAAAAACTTTGGTCCAAATTTTTCAAGTACACACAAACACATCGTGTTGTATATATACAACACGATGTGTGTGTGTGTACAGGAAAAATTTGGACCAAAGTTTTTATTTTATTTTTTATTTTATTTTACTACAGATACAGTTACAATTATAAGAATGTGAACAAAAAGAACAAGGAAATTTGGACCAAAGTAGAAACTTTGGTCCAACTTTGGACCTACTTTGGTCCAAATTTTTCCTGCAGGTGGCGGTAAAACAACGGCTGCTAATAAAACCCACGAAGAAGAAATCCGCTCTGACTGGAATCTGGAGTAAACAAGGCAAAGAAACAGAAAAGAGAAAACGTTGCGTTTGATTCCGGTTCTGTTGTGTCTCTGGTCTGTTTTGTATTGGTTAACTGGACCCGAGTTCGGACTCGGTTGGACTTCGTGTCCTCTGGACCCATTTTGTCTCAGAGTTTCAGCGGAGCGAAATAATGGAAGCTAACAAGGTGAGCTTCCCCCTCTTTTTGGTAAAAGTTCTTCTTCTTGGGCTGCCTGCGCAGCTGTTTCTCCATGTTGTGACACCCATAGATATCTGGTGACACCGGCTTCATGCCGGCTGCGTCTCTGTTGAACTCGAGTTTAACAACGTAAAGCATGTGTCGCAAACCCGCGCGTGCGTCAAACATAAAGCAGCGCCGTCATCTCGCAAAACCACAATATGAAGCTTCTTTGCGACCGTTATTTTTTTATTCTTATTTATCACGATAGAGACGATAGAAGGAAAGTAGCACGATAGACACGTTTCTATCGTCCCCACGATATATATCGTCATATCGCACAGCCTTACCCAGGACTGCACTATACGTTTTAGAAAGTTGGAATCTAAGGCCTCCTCCTCTGTTTAAAGATGGTTTCTCTCGTTTTACATGAACTGCTTCCTTCACACCCCTCTCAAACCACCTGTGCTCTCGGTCAAAACTGTTCACATTCTGGTCCTCGAATGAGTGTCCCTTGTCCGTGAGGTGGAGGTGAACAGCTGAGTTTTGTCCAGAGGAGGTGGCTCTCTTGTGTTGGGACATTCTTCTGTGAATGGGCTGCTTAGTTTCCCCAATGTAGAGGTCCGGACAGTCCTCGCTGCATTGGACCGCATACACTACGCCACTCTGTTTGTGTGTAGGTGTTCTGTCCTTCGGGTGCACCAGCCTCTGTCTGAGAGTCCTGCTGGGTTTGAAATGTACTGGGATGTTGTGTTTGTTGAAAATCCTTCTGAAATTCTCTGATACTCCAGCAACATAAGGGATGACAATGTTTTTTCGTCTGTTCTCCTTTTTCTGTTAATTGTTGTGTTTTGTAGATTTCCTCGCTGACTTGACAAAGACCCAGTTAAGATATCCACATGTTTGGAGAGATTTTTTTATAATATATGGGCTGTACTTTCTCAAAAATATTGTTTTGTTTATTGGGAATCTGAGTGATTAGGAGTAATCTTGATTTTGTGAGAATGTTTTTTTTTTCATTCAACTTTTATTTAGGCAGGTTAATCCCATTGAGCCTCGAGGACTCATTTACAAGAGAGACCTGGGTTGGTTCAGCCACACTTGCTTTATAGGGCCGCTTGCTTGATCACTACCAAATCTCTGCTGAGAGCTATGGAAACATGAAAACTTGAGCTAAAATGATCAAATGCTGAAATTCAATCCATCCATCCATTATCTTTTACCCACTTCTTCCATTCTGGGTCATAAAGGTTGCCAATGCCCAAGTACAGCAATCAATGTGCGAGGGGTAGGGGACACCTGGACAGGTACCACTCACTCTCTCAATCACATGAACAATTTGGAGTTACCAGTCAGCCTAACATGCATGTTTTTAGTCTCTAGGAGGAAATTGGAGTACCCGGAGAAAACTCACGCATGCACGGAGAGAACATGCAAACTCCACCCAGAAAGGCGCCCGGACCTGGATTTGAACTAGGGACCTGCTCGCTGAGAGGCAGCCAGCAGCTCTACCAGATGAGCAATCATGCTGCCCAAATGCTGAAATTAATGCATCATATGTTAAAGAATCAAAATACCACTCCTGAACATTACATCAGTGAGACTGATCAATGATTCGCAGAAAAGAAACTCCCTTAATTCATACAGCTCCACCAAGATTCAGGCAAGTTACTATTGAAATTAAAACAATATTGTGTTCATTCCCACATCTATAATATAGTGCAGTGTCTGTAGTCTGTCACTCAAAATACAGCTTGATTTATTTGTCACTTGGGTGTTTTCTCCAGCAACTCTTCTACTTTTGCAGATTTAAATAGACTTTCAATGCAAAAATAACTTTTAAATAACTCTTGTTAAAACTTGTGGCCTAAAAGTCTCAGTGAAGATTTGGTGAAAAGAGACTGACTTTTATAAGGAGCACATCTTTGAGATTCTCAAAATTTAAACTATTAAAGTGGTATGAGAGTAGGGCTGACAACGATTCCTCGAATAATGCGAGTACCTCAATTACTAAAAATCCTTGAGGCAAATGTATCTGCCTTGAAGCTTGGATAAACTATTCAGCGCACTGTGATCTAGCTGAAAGGTTTTTGTGTTGCACAATGCTAGCATTTTCGTTTACGCCTGACATGTATGTGCTAAGTTTGTAGTTATGGAGGGAAATGGTGAATGCTTAGAAGAGGAGCCCTGAAAAAGACAAAAACTGTCAAAAGTTTAGGAACGTTTTAGGCTAAACAGAAACGACAACAGAGTGCATTGCATCTACTGCGAAGCAGAACTGGCGTACCACAACAGCGCGTTGTCGATGTTGCAGCTTCTGAAAAGAAAACTCCCGCTGTATGCATTGAACTCGTCCACAGCTGCCAACAGGCATCGTCTTATGTTCTCTTTGCAAAATACGTTAACCTAAAGGCCGATCTACACTTGAGTGTCCTCACGATACGCCTATACGCAACGTACGTACGCTGTGGCAAAAGCGTAGCCCCGCGTAGCACGTACGCGCAAAAGTTTTTTTTTACATACGCATACGCGATGCGCGGTGTCTGAACATAAACTTCCTCGGCGCCGGACTGTTTTGTATGTTACACAAATGAATTAAATTCCTCTTTTTTATCGCTGATCGGGCCTTTTCTTTTGTTTTTTTGCCTAAAGTCAAGTAATCACTTCTTCCTCCGTTCACTCCATGAATGAAATGAATGAATTCAGGTCCTACCTGGGTGCGCGATGTTTTAAATATCCCTGGTGGGCTGTGTGCTGCAGGAAAAGCACTCCCTGTTATTATTTTTATTTCTGAGAGAACTTTTTACAACATATATAGTAGAAACACCGCATGAACACCGCCGCGGTCTTCACCGAGCTACATGAGCTGGCTGTCAATCATTTCAGTAGGCGTGTCAGCAAGTGACCAATCAGCGAGCTCAGTTGAGTCCCCTCCGTGCACAGCTGCTCATATTACAACAAGGAGAACGCGAGCGTTTGAAAGCTGATAGTTTATGAAGTATAGCAGCAAAACACATGCGCACAAAATGCGCGCGTAGAGTGGCGTACCTGAGGACGCTTCAGTGTATCTCGGGCTTTAATGTGTGATAATCTGTCATGTTATAGATGTAAAATGAGGCATATTTTTGCTAACGTTAAAGGTACTATCTGCGATTTCTGTATGACCAAAACACTTAGAAACATTTTCAACAAGGAAAAGCATTCTGCTCCCTCCCCCTCAGAGCTCTGAGGGGGGAGCTACAGTCCGTTCTCCGCTGAACTTGAGATCTGCTCCGCCCCCAGCTGCAGTCTCTTGGAGACGCTGCGATATTCTGTGTTTATATGTTACTAAAACCTTCTAAAAAATAAAAAATAAAACCATGGGGCGCTAGTCCAGAACACCAGGAAATCTTCAGAGCCTCTGGCAGCCACGTTGAACCCTACTTTTATTCACTCGTGACAATTTCACTTCCTCATTCATCGCAGTCGGCAGAGGAAGCGGTACAGAGCGGTGGATGAAGCGATTATTTGACTTTTGAAAAAAAAAAAAAAGTCCTGATCAGGGATTAAGAAGGGGAATTTAATAATTTGTGTGACATACAAAACAGTTCTGCATCGCTTTCCAATCCTTTGAACGAGAACGTGCGCGGCGCTGGGACAGGTGGGGGCGTGGGTTGGGGCGTGAGAAGCTCTGTTGAGGACAACTGGAACGCAGCTCTTTATTGGCTGATTAAAAACTCTGTTTTTATTGGCTGGAAAATGGCGTGTCACCTTTTCTTTTTAGAAATGCTTATTTACCACCTGGAGAAGCAAGGGGACAATATTTTTTTTTTTTTTTCAGAGATTACCTGGCTAACATCAGTCTGTCAGGAGGTAGTGACAGAGTGAAGAAAATATGTTTATAAAAAAAGCTACATACTGAAGCTTTAAATTTACTGACTTATCATAGTGGCTACCTGGCATCTGTAAGTAAGTTGTGTAAGAAAGAAAGAAAAAAAAACTATGCAGGACTTATGCAAGTTTGTTTACGATAAAATCCCAGCAACAGACTGACGGCATGAGCTGAAACATTTATTTATTGCTGTACTTCCATCCTGACTTAAATTAGATATTTAGGGTGAACATATCAAGTGTAAATGTATTTACACAAGTTAGTAGGATTTATTTTTCTACTGCTGTTTATGACTTAAACTGGGATTATTCTGCATTTATTACTACTGTCATATTTGTTTATAGCTAAGCAATCAAGACTAAATAACAATGCAGTCTTAATAAAAACAGCTACCGTACTTTTCGGCATTTAACACGAGTCGGAGTATAACCCGCTTTGTCCAATTATTGTCAATAAATTGGAAAAATCCATAAATAACACGCTTCGCCCTATAAGATGCATCTATTATGCATCACCGCTACGCGACGCGTCAGCGCCTCATTTGCCCTGCTGAAAATGGTGGCCACAGAAGCGAGCCAGCATGGAAGGACTTTACAAGATAACACGATAAAAACTATTATTTCTTTGCTGAGAAAAAAAATATTTCTTAGCTGACATTATAGCACAAGGGTTCTTGAGCTTAACCGTTCCTTAATCAATTCACGAAATGGTCAAATCTGCTGAATTTAAATTGTTTCGGTTTGACTTCTTCCAAAACAGCCTCGTGCGCTACTAAAATAAATTATAAAAAATTGAATTTTATCTCAAATGTCTTACACAGGTCAACAGTTTGTAAATGAAAACCCATATAATTACACTCTGTAAGCAGAAAAAATATCCACCGAGTGGTTTATGATTTATAACAATATACACGGAAATAAAACCAAAGCTACGAGACGATTCCGTCTCTTAAAAAACGAATAAAAATTTGAATTTTATCTCAAATGTCTTGTACAGGTCCACAGTTTGTAAATGAAACCCATATAATTACACTCTGAAAGCCTAAAAAATATCTGTTGAGTGGTTTAAGAGCCGTTTATCTAAACAGTAGGTATCTGTTTGCGGTAGCAACAAAGCTACCGTAAAAGAGCGATTTTTTTAATAGCTCTAAATATCTTCTGCAGCTAACAGTTTGTAAATGACCACCAAATAATTATGCTCTGTAAGTTTCAAGAAAATCCACGGTGTGGTTTATGAGTTATCTTGCTAAAAAAAACAGCTAACATCACAGCTAACAGTGGTTAGCTCCAGAGCAGGAGGCCGGGCAGCGAGAGAGTCAGTCCGACCAGAGGAGGCTTTTTTCGGACACATGAGCTAGAAACGGTCAGTGTACTCCTCTGGAAGTGTCCCCTTAGCGGACAAAAGTGGTACTGCACCATTTTTTGCCCAAAATGAAAAACTGGCGATATCAGAGCCAAAAATGGGTCTAAAAATATGGGAAAAAATCCATTAATAACACGCTTCGGCGTATAAGCCGCAGGACATTCAAATTAGTAAAAAAAAATGCGTGTTATACCCCGAAAAGAACGGTATGTGCTTTTACCCTTTCCAATTACAAGTCTGCAGAACTCAATGTACAAACTCAAACTTTTACATTACACATTTTACTTACCGGTACTCAGTTTCTAACAAAGATTCCATTCAGTTTTCCAATCCATAAAAATTATTTTACAGCATTTAGATTTGTCTGTGAAGGTTAAAAATAATTCAATGTAAGCGATAAAATATTTAAAAATGAGGAATTAAATGGGTCGTTTACTTAAATGTTCTTTTTTTTGTCCATTAGTATTACTCATAAAATGAGTAGTTACTGCAGGACCTGACAAATCTTGTTTTCGATTAATCGATTAATCACCAGAATAATCTATACCGGTAGATTACTCACTTACTAAAATAATTGTTTACAACAGCCCCATATGAGTTATATGGATAAAACAAGTTGAGTTAACAGTAAATAAACTGAAAACAAGCCTTCACAGCTATATTTACTAGTAACTTAAAGTGGCAGTTTTAAGGTTGGGTGTCCATCTGTACCCATCTGTGTATGACAGCTGAGAAAGGAAAATCTGTAGCTACAAGTGTGAAGAAGCAAATAGTTATTGTTAACAGCATATGTCTTTTTTTTAATTAACACAACATCTTTGCTTAAGGAGATAAATACTCGGGAGACAAAATGAAGCAACAATGCCAGAATTACTAGCTGATGTCTCTCTTAGTTAATCCTAGATGTTATTATTGTTTTTCTCTTGCATTTGTTGTTGTTGGATGTAACTGGGACCCTGTGTACATAATCTCGTTTTCAACACATGTACTACATGCGGTGCAAATGACAATAAATTCTCTCTGACTCTGACTCTCTGACTCTGATTATTTAGAATTAGAGATGCAAGCTTCCTTTAGCGCCACCATGCAGCATCCTATGCACATCTTCTTTTTTGGCAAAATTCTGAGTGTGCAGTTCTGCCTGACCAATAAGCTGTCAGAGTGAGAGATGCAGCAATTATTCTACAGCCGCAGCCAGTATGCTGATGTATTGTTGGAAGCAGTCGACCTTGCCCAGTGGGAAAAACTGAAAGTGACTGACCCTCATTATATCACTGAGATGCCTTTGGGCAACACATTTAACCCCCCAAACACATACGGAGGACTAAACTTGGTGCCATAAATGTGTGAACGTGTGTGGATTTGGAGAAGTGACCCTGTCTACGGTACATGCTACATCATAATTGTGTTTCTGTCATCCAAAAGCACAAATTTCCGCAAAGCAATAAAGACTACGTAGTCGATTTTGCTAAGACTATAATCCGACTAAAATAAAACTAACATAATCAGTGGCAGCAGAGTTTCTACTCCGAACAGTTTGTTTCACGTGTTTGTAAGTGAAGATAATAATAATAATAATGAATTCAATTTATAACGCACTTTTCATTAGTGAAAATCTCAAAGTGCTACACACATTGAATGCTACACACATTCATACACCGGTAGCGGCAGACTACCATGCAAGGTGCTTTCCAGTTCTACCGGGAGCAACTCGGGGTTAAGTGTCTTGCTCAAGGACACAACGACACATGGTGTGGGGAACCGGGATTCGAACCGCCAACCTTCCGATCAGGGGACGACTGCCGTTACCACTACGCCACGGCCGCCCGTGAATAATGAATTGTATTTCCTTTTCCAAACTGATTATGTTTTTTAAAGCTCAAATATTGTACCATTAAGTGAATTGCCATTGAACTAAAACCATAAAGGAATAAATTCCCAAAAACAAAACTGAAAACTTGCTATGAAATAAAATCAGAAGAACAGAAAATTGGACAACAATTTGGTTAGGTAAAAATCAAACAAGACAACTGCTGCCAGAACAGTTGGTTCACAATAAAGCTATAATTTTTGTATTTTTATTTTAGGAAATGTACAAAAATAAAAGTGGGTTTCAGACCCGGTGGATAACACAAAAACCTTGTTGAGTTGTCTTCTTGCTTTACAACTTCCTGGCTTTGAGCGGAGCAATAAATCCTCACATTTTTTGTCCTCTGCTGAGAGTAAGACTAGACCAGAGGTCAAACCAGTGAGAAAGATGAAAACAGGAGATTGTCTGTAAGGCCATTAAAAGAAAATTGTTGCTGAGGAGAGAGAAACATTAATAAAGTGCCTTCCTGGGTGAAGCAGGAGCAATATTACAATACTGTAGTGGTACAGGTATATATGACTATCAGTAAAGAGTCAGGCTTAGATATATTTCATATCTTGTAGTGAATTCCAAATACATCAGTTTGAGGTTTGTCATTCATGCAGGCATTTTTTATAACACTCATCTGCTCAAGAAAGAAAAACATCTGCCACACAATTTGTTTGCTTCGCTTGACTTTTTCACCATTTCTTTTTTCCTTCTGCATTTCCTTGTCTGTCAGTGATGTCCACACACACCACAATGGAGAATGTGGTTTGGTGAAATTCTTCAGTTAGCACAAAGCTATTGTCATCTCAAAAAAAGACAGTAAAGGTCTTATTGGAAATCACCGCAAGTGGAATCAAAAAGTCCCCTCGGTGCACTCGCTCAAAGCCCAAATTATCAGTTAGTTTGCGTGACATAAAAGTGAACTCATCTTTTAGAAATGTTTTTAACATATTTTGATGCAGGTTTCATTTCATGCCTGTTCTATAAAATGGCATGAAGCCATCTGATCTGCTGTGTTAAATCATGTGGTCATAAAAACATATATAAAAACATATAAACTACAGGACCCACCTCAATGAATATTAATTGGCTCATCCTTAAGATAAACAGTATGATGTCATACTAAAGACACTAATTGACTGCTTGTCACATATTATATGTGAAGGTGGGAGAAGGTGATACGACAGCAGGGGGAGGGGGGGTTGTCTTTTAAAATGCCGTATTCGTCTTGTCTATAACACGCCGTTTTTTTGCTCATTTGAATGTCCAGCATTTTATACACCGAAGCGTATTATTTATGGATTTTTCTCATATTTTTAGACCCATTTTGGCTCTGATTCGCCGTTTTTCATTTTGGCCTAAAAATGGTGCAGTACCACTTTTGTCCGCTAGCGGACACTTCCAGAGAGTCCACCAACCGTCATTTGTCCGAAAAAAGCCTCCTCTGCTCGGACTGAATGTCGCTGCCCGGCTCCCTGCTCTGGAGGTAGCTACCATTTAGCTGTGTTGTTGTTAGCGTTTTTTTTAGCAAGATAACTCATAAACCACACCGCGGATTTTCTTGAAACTTACAGAGCATAATTATTTGGTGGTCATTTACAACCTGTTAGCTGCAGAAGATATTTAGAGCAAAAATAAAAAAAATCGCTTTTAGCATGTTAGCTGTTAGCTACCATAAACAGATACCTACCGTTTAGATAAACAGCTCATAAACCACTCGGTGGATATTTTTTCTGCTTACAGAGTGTAATTATATGGGTTTCATTTACAGACTGTTGACCTGTAGAAGACATTTGAGATAAAATTTGATTTATTTATCATTTATTTTCGTAGCGCCCCCGAGGCTGTTTGGAAAAAGTCAAACCGAAACAATTTAAATTCGGCAGATTTGACCATTTCGTGAATTGATTTAGGAACGGTTAAGCTCGGGAACCCTTGTGCTATAATGTCAGCTAAGAAATATTTTTTTTTCTCAGCAAAGAAATAATAGTTTTTACCGTTTTACCGATCTTGTAAAGTCCTTCCGTGCCGACGCTTCAGTGGCCGCCATTTTAAGCAGGGCAAATGAGGCGCTGACGCGTTGCGGTGACGCATAATAGATGCGTATTAAACACCAAAGCGTATTATGTATGGTTTTTATGGTTTATTGGCAATAATTGGTCAAAGCGTATTATACACGGGAGCGTGTTATAGACCGATGAATACGGTACTGTGAAATATAGGGTTATAAATACGGTTATAAATAATATAATGTTATAAAGCGAAATGAAAGTTAACCACTCATCATTACCGTGTTCAACAGGTAGAGAACATGCAAAAACAAAAACTTGGAGCACAGACTGAACATCTCCACCTGCCACAGTGCTAATTTTTGTCCTTTAAAGGAGCTTGTGACATCACGTATGCCAAATTATGGCAGCAATGATAGGAGCTCCAGTTTGACGCGCTCTTTTTTTGTTCCTGTTGCTTTTAACTTTTTTTATGATTAGTGTACACCCACGCTACGGGTATGACCACGACACACTTTTGGAGTTTTGTGTGTCGCTGCCTTGCCATCATGCTATTGTGGTCGAGTTCCCGGTCCCCTGCCAGCCTCAGGCTCTAGCCTGTCATGGCGGCCGTCTCCATGATCCTCCATCTGCCTGCACTGACCTAACTCTATGGAACAGTTCAATTCTGCAGGGAAACCTTGGATGTTCTGTGTCTGCTGGACACAGTTCTGGAGGGCAGTCATTGTCCGTTGCCGCGGTCGTTATTATAATCATGCTGCTAATTAGGGCTTAACGATTTTGGAAAATAATCTAATCGCTATTTTTTTCTATAAAATGGTAAATGGAGCTTATTTATATAGCGCTTTCCAGCCCCCTGTGAGGAACCCCAAAGCGCTTTACAATACCAGCCATCCACCCATTCATTCACACATTCATACACCGGTAGTGGTAGCCTGCCTTGCAAGGCGCCATCCAGACCTACCGGGAGCAACTCGGGGTTAAGTGTCTTGCCCAGAGACACAACGACATATGGTGGGCGGATGCGGGATTCGAACCTCCAACCTTCCGATCGGGGGTCGACTGCCATTACCACTGTGCCACGGCCGCCCCACTATAAATTGCAATTGCGATTTAAAACACGATTTTTTTAATATCTTCTCAAATATTTTTCAACAAACAGAAGCAATAAATCAATCTGCTTTATAATAAACCATGTCAAATTTATTTAAAGCAGAGATTACAATAAAGCAAACAAATCTATGCCTTTTCTTTTCATTCTATTTTTTCTTGTTTCATAAACATAATACGTACAGTAGTAAACATGTTAAGTGAACTTCCTAACTACAGTACCGTCTGAACTTCATATGACAGTTAATAAATAAATGTAAAAAATTAGATATACAAAAAATACTGTTTGAAGTTCAAACAGTTCGGTCAGTGATCCCTGTCGGCTGATACTTTGCTTACTTGAAGTTGAAGCACTGGTTGTTGTCATTCTAGCCATGCAACCATCGTAAATGTCTTTGTGGTGTTTTTTTTAAGTGTTGATAAAGATTTGTGTCACGTGATCAGTCAAATTGCAGCCTTCGCGATTAGAAAATCTCATTTTTTTATCATATTGCGATATTATTGCAAATGCAATTAATTGTTCAGCCCTACTGCTAATGGGACTGCACTGCTAACAAGACCACACAGCTAACAGAACCCCCCTGCGAACAGTACAATGGTGCTAAAGGGACCATGTTGCTAATAGAATCTCACTGCTAATAGGACTATGCTGCTAACAGAACCCCACTGCTAATAGTACAATGGTGCTAACGGGACCATGTTGCTAATAGAACCTCACTGCCAACAGAACCACTCTCCTTTACAGGAACCTGCTGCTGTAAATTTAATTATTTTTTTCACTTTTGGCACCTTGTTCTTGTATTTATATTCTTGTTCAGTGTTCATATGTTCCATAAACAGCAGGCTCTCAGATGCAGCTCACATGATAACTCATCCTACAGGCAGGAACAAACAGCAGTGTGAGCATCATATAAACAGCTGATCTGAATTTACACGAGCTTATGTTTGCAGCAGAAATATAGTGGAACCTCTTTATATTTTACTTGTTTTTCTTTTTTCAATGCCAAGTTGCTGATAATGGAAGGTTGTGTGTGTGTTTGATGTAGGTTCAGACAGCCCCACGTCACCGGTGAAGGACCTGACCACCCACACCAGAGCTCTGAAGCTGAAGCACCAATCTCTGGAGGAGCGTCTGGAGCTCTGCCTGCTGGAGCTCCGAAAACTCTGCATCAGGGAGGCAGTAAGTTAGTGACCTCTGCAACACCAGGAAGTTATGGTTACCAGTTCCTTTGGTTTGTGATCGTCTTTTTGTTTTTACAGGAACTGACAGGAACTCTTCCCTCGGACTATCCTCTAATGCCAGACGAGAAGCTACCTCGAGTGCGAAGGAGAATTGGAGCTTCGTTCAAACTGGATGAAGAACTGATCCTTCAAGATCAGCAGGTACACCCCCCCTGGTGCACAAAGAAAAGGAGTGAATTATCCAAGTTAAAATCCGTTTTTGTTGTAGGATTCAGAATTGCAAGCGCTGGAGACTGACTTGGCGGTACATCGACAGATT
>JBBPBX010040871.1:0-10690 GCA_038048925.1 Garcialebias charrua
ACATGCTTACATAACATCTTATGATCTGAGGTACCCTTTATCATTTACATCATTAATCTGGTCAAAAGACTAACATGGAACCCTTCAATGGCTTCGACAGGTAAATTGTCTTTAAAAAAAAGTGTCCGTACAGTTCTTTTATTTGGAAGCCTTAATGATAAAAAAATAAAAATTAAAATAAAAAAATAAAAATAATAATAATAATAAAAAAAAAAAATAATTTTCAACAAAAAAATTAACTAGCATGGTGGCACTAACAATTGTTTAAAACAAGTAATGATGAACAGGAAACACTCTGATACATGCTCAATAATCCAGGTAGAAAAATCTAAAAAAGCTAAGTCTGGTCCTCTGGACATTCAAAAATATATAAAACAAAACAAAGCAAAAAAATGTAGAAACGTTTCGTCTTTCGTCCGAAAGACTTCCTCAGTCTGAGTTGCTGTATTCAGCTCGTTTCTACATTTATTTATTTTTTGCTTTGTTTTGTTTTATATTTTTTTGAATGTCCAGTGGACCAGACTTAGCTTTTTTAGATGAACAGGAAAGTTTCTCTGTAACAGTTACATTACAACTCTTGTTCCTATTATGTTTGTTTTTGAAAGACGGCTACAAACTAAACTTCAGGAGTAAAACAATAAACTTATAGCTGCTAAATAGGATTTTTTTCCCCATCTAACCAAAAGTAGAGCACCTGCAGCATTTTTACACAAGTTGAATTTTCTGTTTGAATTCTCAGTTTCAACTCAATACTTCCCAAATTGGGGGGGGGGGGAATACAGTACCTGATGAATGAACAGGAGTGTATTTCTGATTTTCTTTGGGTAGTTTACATGGAGTTCATATGTGAGCCCAAAAAGGAGTCTCACAGCTTCTGGCAGGGTCATGAGCTTTTCCACAAAAATGTCGCCCTCATTGACGATTTTCAGGCTCGCCGGGTGAAGATCTGATGTTGGGGCAGGGGGTGACACCTTAAGGATTCAGCAACAAGGTCCCAACGTCCATTTGGCCAAATAACTCATCACCATCCTAAAGATAAACAAAAAAATAATTGCCATAAATAAAACCATTAGGGAATAAAATTGCTGAACTACAACAGACCACCATGACAGAACAGGCATTGTATCAAATACAGTTTATGCTAACATAATGATAACTACTGTTTGGTCAAGCATTTTGAAATTTTCTAACAATGAACATTGTAAAATCAGTATTGGTCTAAGGACTATTTGAGAGATCTTCTTGGTCATTTTGTCACTATTTGACTGAAATGGGAAAACTTCTAAATTGGTTGTTTTTATATTATTTAATATGGGACCATCACTGTCGTCACTGCACATAAACACAGGGTTAGTCAGGGTGTGATCATGAAGGACAGAATAAGATTCCAGCAGCAGGTCTTTTTCCACAATCCTTTAGAATTCCATACAAATTTTAAAAAATTAAAAGAAAAAGAAATTAGTGTGCTGTTCAACTGGAAAATGACCATCAGAATAATATGTGTACCTGCTTATTAGTGAAGAATGCAGGCCAGCGTTTCATCAGAAGGCTTGGTGGTGATGTATCCACGTCATCCCTCCAAATGTTAGGTCCACATTTTGTTTTGTCTTCTATTTGGCGCACAAATCCACTATGGCGGTTAGACAAAAAAAAGAAAGAAAGAAATTAGTGTGCTGTACAACTGGACAATGACCATCAGAATAATATGTGTACCTGCTTATTAGTGGAGTGCAGGCCAGCGTTTCATCAGAAGGCTTGGTGTTGATGTATCCACGTCATCCCTCTAAATGTTAGGTCCACATTTTGTTTTGTCTTCAATTTGGCGCACAAATCCACTATGGCGGTTAGACAAAAAAATAATAATAATTAGTGTGCTGTACAACTGGACAATGACCATCAGAATAATATGTGTACCTGCTTATTAGTGAAGAATGCAGGCCAGCGTTTCATCAGAAGGTTGGTGGTGATGTATCCACGTCATCCCTCTAAATGTTAGGTCCACATTTTGTTTTGTCTTCTATTTGGCGCACAAATCCACTGGCGGTTAGATAAAAAAAGAAAGAAATTAGTGTGTTGTACAACTGGACAATGACCATCAGAATAATATGTGTACCTGCTTATTAGTGGAGTGCAGGCCAGCGTTTCATCAGAAAGTGTGGTGATGTCTCCACAACGTCATCCCTGCAAGAAGTACTTTTTGTAAACAAATCTTTATATATTGTAAAAAATAAACAATAAAAAACACACTCACTGCAAACTATTTACATTTTGGCCTCCTCTGCTTCCTCCTCTCCTACCTCCTCTCCTGCTGTTCTCTCACATCTGCACAGCTTCGTCTCCACAGCTAGAAGTATCATCACTGGAATCCTTCTGTTGATCCCTTCTAGGTAGACACTCCGTGTCTGAACGAGTTTGCCTGAAGTGAAAAAGAAAAATATTGATTATGTTGAAGACAGACAGACATACACAAAAGAAAGAAATACATGTCAGGGCGCTCGTAAGTCAGGGACTACCTGTACAGCAATAAACGGGACGGGACAGACGAATGACGAAAACTCTTACTTCTTTATTCTATAACAGCAGTATAAAATAGCAGTATAAAATAGTTTTCACTTACTGCTCAAGTAATGCAGCATCATCTTCCCCCATCGATAAAAGCAGCTTAGAATCATCTCGAAGACGCCTCAGTCACTCAAGGAGTTCTTGGACATGCCCTGGTACTAACACAGAATATAAGCAAAATTCACTAAATCACCAGGAATGATTGTAAGAACCAACAGCCCTTGATTTGAATGTTCCCTGTCGAAGTTTAAAAAAAATTAAAGCATGTGGTAAATTATTCTGTATGCAACAGGAAGCTAGCAGAGCTAACTGCTAACAGCATTAGCTCTCTGTGAGGGGCAATTAGTTCTTGTTTGCTACAGGCATTAACTACCGGTACTAATTCAATCAGTCCCGAAATAACAACAAAGGATGATCAACTACAAAGTAGCTCTAATTTAGGGCAAAAATGATGCAGTTGACACTCCGGTGAAACATTATAGCTATCGTTAACATGAGCAAACAAAAACGTTATTTTACCAGCAAGTACAATAAAAACGGAATCAAATTTGAGCACTTAACATGTGTCAATAAACTGTTACATCAACCAGACTGACCTGATTTCAGCACTTCGTCACTGTAATGAGATTTTGCAGCAAACAGTCAGGAGAAACATGGCCTCACGGTTCTTCATTTTTTTCCTTCTTCTTTGTTCACCACACCAGGCAGGTGACGTGTTCACTGACAAGCCCCGCCCCAAACCAGTAAAAACATGTAAATGAGAGGTGTCGCCACTCAGAGCCATTAGTAAAGAAGCAACTCATTTTGAGCTAGTATGCAATTCACATTTTGTTTAGTAATGGTCCCGCCTTTTGCAAAATAACAAAAAGAATAGTAATAATAGCTTGACTTATTATGTAAATGAAAATTTGGGGTTACAGTGTAGTTTACGACCTGCAACTGATAATCTGCAGTTCTCGACCTGCAACTGATAATCTGCAGTTCACGAACTGCAGTTGATAATCTGCAGTTTACGACCTGCATCTGATAATCTCTAGTTTACGACCTGCAACTGATAATCTGCAGTTTACGACCTGCAGCTGATGATCTGCAGTTTACGACCTGCATCTGATAATCTCTAGTTTACGACCTGCAACTGATAATCTGCAGTTTACGACCAGCATCTGATAATCTGCAGTTTGCGACCAGCAGTTGATAATCTGCAGTTTACGACCTGCAACTGATAATCTGCAGTTTACGACCTGCAACTGATAATCTGCAGTTTACGACCTGCAGCTGATAATCTGCAGTTTACGACCTGCAGTTGATAATCTGCAGTTTACGACCAGTAGCTGATAATCTGCAGTTTACGACCAGCATCTGATAATCTGCAGTTTACGACCTGCAACTGATAATCTGCAGTTTACAACCTGCAGCTGATAATCTGCAGTTTACGACCTGCAGTTGATAATCTGCCGTTTATGACCAGCATCTGATAATCTGCTGTTTACGACCTGCAACTGATAATCTGCAGTTTACGACCTGCATCTGATAATCTGCCGTTTACGACTTGCAGCTGATAATCTCTAGTTTACGACCTGCAGCTGATAATCTCTAGTTTATGACCTGCAGTTGATAATCTAGTTTACGACCTGCAACTGATAATCTGCAGTTCAGGACCTGCAACTGATAATCTGCAGTTCACGAACTGCAGCTGATAATCTGCAGTTTACGACCTGCATCTGATAATCTCTAGTTTACGACCTGCAACTGATAATCTGCAGTTTACGACCTGCAGTTGATAATCTACAGTTCACGACCTGCAGTTGATAATCTGCAGTTTACGACCAGTAGCTGATAATCTGCAGTTTACGACCAGCAGCTGATAATATGCAGTTTACGATCTGCAATTGATAATCTGCAGTTTACGACCTGCAGCTGATAATCTGCAGTTTGCGACCTGCAGTTGATAATCTGCAGTTTACGACCTGCATCTGATAATCTCCAGTTTACGACCTGCAGTTGATAATCTGCAGTTTACAACCAGCAGTTGATAATCTGCAGTTTACGACCTGCAACTGATAATCTGCAGTTTACAACCTGCAGTTGATAATCTCTAGTTTACAACCAGCAGCTGATAATCTGAAGTTTACGAACTGCAGCTGATCATCTGCAGTTTACAACCTGCAGCTAAATAATTTCTAGTTTGCGGCCTGCGTCTGATAATCTGCAGTTTACGACCTGCATCTGATAATCTGCAGTTTACGACCTGCAACTGATAATCTGCAGTTTACGACCTGCATCTGATAATCTGCAGTTTACGACCTGCAACTGATAATCTGCAGTTTACGACCTGCAGCTGATAATCTGCAGTTTACGACTTGCAGCTGATAATCTCTAGATTACGACCTGCATCTGATAATCTGCAGTTTACGACCTGCAACTGATAATCTGCAGTTTACGACCTGCAGCTGATAATCTCTAGTTTACGAACTGCATCTGATAATCTCCAGTTTACGACCCGCATCTGATAATCTGCAGTTTACGACCTGCACCTGATAATCTGCAGTTTACGACCTTCAGTTGATAATTTCTAGTTTACGACCTGCATCTGATAATCTGCAGTTTACGACCTGTAGCTAATAATCTCTAGTTTATGGCCTGCATCTGATAATCTGCAGTTTACAACCTGCATCTGATAATCTGCAGTTTATGACCTGCAGCTAATAATCTCTAGTTTACGACCTGCATCTGATAATCTGCAGTTTACGACCTGCATCTGATAATCTGCAGTTTACGACCTGCAACTGATAATCTGCAGTTTACGACCTGCAGCTGATAATCTGCAGTTTACGACCTGCAGCTCATAATCTCTAGTTTACGACCTGCAGCTGATAATCTGCAGTTTATGACCTGCACCTGATAATCTGCAGTTTACGACCTGCAGCTAATAATCTCTAGTTTACGACCTGCAGTTGATAATCTGCAGTTTACGACCTGCAGCTAATAATCTCTAGTTTACGACCTGCATCTGATAATCTGCAGGTTACGACCTGCAGCTGATAATCTCTAGTTTACGACCTGCATCTGATAATCTGCAGTTTACGACCTGCATCTGATAATCTGCAGTTTACGACCTGCAGCTGATAATACAGTATGCAGTTTGTGACCTGCATCTGATAATCTGCAGTTTACGACCTGCATCTGATAATCTGCAGTTTACGACCAGCAGTTGATAATCTGCAGTTTACGACCTGCAGCTGATAATCTCTAGTTTACAACCAGCATCTGATAATCTGCAGTTTACGACCTGAATTTTATAATCTGCAGTTTACCACCTGCAGCTAATAATCTCTAGTTTACGACCTGCATCTGATAATCTGCTGTTTACGACCTGCATCTGATAATCTGCAGTTTACAACCTGCATCTGATAATCTGCAGTTTACAACCTGCAGCTGATAATCTCTAGTTTACGACCTGCAGTTGATAATCTGCAGTTTATGACCTGCATCTGATAATCTGCAGTTTACGACCTGCAGCTGATAATCTCTAGTTTACGACCTGCAGTTGATAATCTGCAGTTTATGACCTGCATCTGACAATCTGCAGTTTACGACCTGCAGCTCATAATCTCTAGTTTACGACCTGCAGTTTATAATCTGCAGTTTATGACCTGCAGTTGATGATCTGCAGTTTACGACCTGCATCTGATAAACTGCAGTTTACGACCTGCAGCTAATGATCTGCAGTTTACGACCTGCAGCTGATGATCTGCAGCTGATAATCTGCAATTTACGACCTGCAGCTGATAATCTGCAATTTACAACCCGCAGCTGATAATCTGCAGTTTACGACCTGCAGCTGATAATCTCTAGTTTACGACCTGCAGTTGATAATCTGCAGTTTATGACCTGCATCTGATAATCTGCAGTTTACGACCTGCAGCTCATAATCTCTAGTTTACGACCTGTAGCTAATAATCTCTAGTTTATGGCCAGCATTTGATAATCTGCAGTTTACAACCTGCATCTGATAATCTGCAGTTTATGACCTGCAGCTAATAATCTCTAGTTTACGACCTGCATCTGATAATCTGCAGTTTACGACCTGCATCTGATAATCTGCAGTTTACGACCTGCAACTGATAATCTGCAGTTTACGACCTGCAGCTGATAATCTGCAGTTTACGACCTGCAGCTCATAATCTCTAGTTTACGACCTGCAGCTGATAATCTGCAGTTTATGACCTGCAGCTGATAATCTGCAGTTTACGACCTGCAGCTAATAATCTCATGTTTACGACCTGCAGTTGATAATCTGCAGTTTACGACCTGCAGCTAATAATCTCTAGTTTACGACCTGCATCTGATAATCTGCAGGTTACGACCTGCAGCTGATAATCTCTAGTGTACGACCTGCATCTGATAATCTGCAGTTTACGACCTGCATCTGATAATCTGCAGTTTACGACCTGCAGCTAATAATCTCTAGTTTACGACCTGCATCTGATAATCTGCTGTTTACGACCTGCATCTGATAATCTGCAGTTTACAACCTGCATCTGATAATCTGCAGTTTACGACCTGCAGCTGATAATCTCTAGTTTACGACCTGCAGTTGATAATCTGCAGTTTACGACCAGCAGTTGATAATCTGCAGTTTACGACCTGCAGCTGATAATCTCTAGTTTACAACCAGCATCTGATAATCTGCAGTTTACGACCTGAATTTTATAATCTGCAGTTTACCACCTGCAGCTAATAATCTCTAGTTTACGACCTGCATCTGATAATCTGCTGTTTACGACCTGCATCTGATAATCTGCAGTTTACAACCTGCATCTGATAATCTGCAGTTTACGACCTGCAGCTGATAATCTCTAGTTTACGACCTGCAGTTGATAATCTGCAGTTTATGACCTGCATCTGATAATCTGCAGTTTACGACCTGCAGCTCATAATCTCTAGTTTACGACCTGCAGTTTATAATCTGCAGTTTATGACCTGCAGCTAATAATCTCTAGTTTATGACCTGCAGTTGATGATCTGCAGTTTACGACCTGCATCTGATAAACTGCAGTTTACGACCTGCAGCTAATGATCTGCAGTTTACGACCTGCAGCTGATGATCTGCAGCTGATAATCTGCAATTTACGACCTGCAGCTGATAATCTGCAATTTACAACCCGCAGCTGATAATCTGCAGTTTACGACCTGCAGCTGATAATCTCTAGTTTACGACCTGCAGTTGATAATCTGCAGTTTATGACCTGCATCTGATAATCTGCAGTTTACGACCTGCAGCTCATAATCTCTAGTTTACGACCTGCAGCTGATAATCTGCAGTTTATGACCTGCAGTTGATAATCTGCAGTTGACAACCTGCAGCTAATAATCTCTAGTTTATGACCTGCAGTTGATGATCTGCAGTTTACGACCTGCATCTGATAAACTGCAGTTTACGACCTGCAGCTAATGATCTGCAGTTTACGACCTGCATTTGATAATCTGCAGTTTACGACCTGCAACTGATAATGTGCAGTTTACAACCTCCAGTGATAATCTGCATCTGATGATGTCACCTCTGTCCCCATCAGAAAGTCTTAAGGTTAAAATTGGCTTCTTTTAGCACAGCTGAGTGTTTTATCTTCTTTTGATGCTGATCAAAACTTCACGTCTTCAGTTTCCTCCCGGGTCTCTTCCATCACTTCGACTCAGACGGTTTGAAAACATGAAATATTTTTTGTTAATGTCTAAAACTGAATTTACACTTTTTACAAACCTGCAGATGATCAGCAGACAGTGTCAACAAATCAAAGAGAAGATCAAAACAATAAAACTTCTCTGCTCGTGTTTTTGAATTACTATAAAAAATATAGTTCAGTTTTATTGTCATAGAATCAGTTTAACGTGTCAGACGTCCATTGTCCTGCAGCGTCTGTGGATGTGTGGACATGTGGACGTGTGGACGGGTTTAATAACCGAGTCGTTTGTGTTCTTTGGTCAGGTGGAGCTGACCGGCAGCAGCGCGTTCGACTACATCCACCCCGGGGACCACGTGGAGATGGCGGAGCAGCTCGGCATGAAGCTGCCTCCAGGCCGAGGGATGTCTCTGTCCCAGGGAGTCGTCACCGAAGACGGGACGTCCTCGGCTTCGTCGTCTTCTCACTCGGAGACACCTGAACCAGGTAGGGGCCACGGGAGAACTGTTTGATCCTGAAGCAGGTGGAACGGTTCCAGGAAGACCCGAAGACTGGTTTGGTTTTTAGAGTCCGGCTCCAACAGGTTCAAGTTCTTAGATGCTACATCACAACAAGTCTTATAATCTGTTGGAACTTTGTGCTACTTCGGCTGTTCAGACATTCAAACCTTTAGCTCTGTTTATGTTTAGCTTTTCTAACTTTTAACTTCATTCACATAAAGACTCCCACAGAAAACCTCCAGACGTCCTCAGTTCCTCCAAAATCATTCAGTTTGAGACTCGCCCAGTGTTCTATATCTTATGCTACAATTAGCTTTTAGCTGTGTTTTAGCTTATTTTAGCTTTATTTTTTTATTTAGCTTGTTTTAACTTTAACATCTCAATTTCAGTTTCATGAAACTGTGGCAGTTTTTCACCTCTGAAGTTACACTTCCCGTTCTTCCAGGAGTGGAATGGAACAAGACTCGTACAGAACCGACCCAGTGCGGACCTCTGGGGCCGGTTCATGTACTCGTGTAGAACCGAACCAGTGAGGTTCTCACTTTTTCCGTAAACCTGAGTTTAAAGTGCAACTCACCTCACCGTCGAAAGATAGCTCCACCCCCAGACCAGATTCAAAAACTTCATGAAAATGGGAGTGTCGAGAGACATGGAGGGGAGGAGGTGGGTGGATGTGCTGCGTTCACGCCCCCTCTAGCAACAAACTAAAACAAACTAAAACTCTAGCAAACAACTTACAGCAAGCAACAACAAAGAATAATTATGTACCGGGTAGATGTATTTATCTATTCTCACCTGATCTATCCAAAACTAAAGGCTTTAAAAAAAATGAAAATAATACCACAAGGTACGCCGTGACCGGGGATCGAACCGGGGTCTGTCGGATCCCAAAACCGCTCCTACACCACTGCCCCATCTTGGCATTCATGCATTACTTGTCCATCGCACCATAAGAAAAGAAATACAACCAGATAGTTTCGATGAAGTGAAAAGTATTCTCACAATAAATAAGTTAAAATATACAAATAACTAGTGCCATTCCAAAAACTATAATATGCTTTGCTGCAGTACTTTTCCGGTGTGCAATGTACCACTTCCATATGTATGAACTGCAGCGAGGACCTTCTCATCTCTGCAGGGGATTGGCTCTGCTTGAACCACTTTCGTGACGTCGGAGTGAGAAAACGCGTCACTGTGAGAATCCTAGACCAATAAGAAAATTAGGGCGCAATTCATCTGTTCAACCCATAGGACTACCGTAAACACGTTTTTAGACCAAATATTGCCGATTTAAACTAATACGCACAAATATATGAAGATTAACACAGACATAGTGCTATACAACATTTTAGACACATTATAGGGAGTTTATCAGCTAAAAAAAGTTGATTTTGGGGTGAGTTACACTTTAATTATCTGCTCAGCGGACGTTCAGAACGTGTTTGGACCAAGTCGACTGGTTTCTGTCTCCTGCTGGTTCTCCTCTTGTGTGTATGGTGTCCCTTCAGAACCAGGCCTGTTGGTTGGTTCTACTGGGATGGACTGGTGACTCATTCAGGCGTCCCCCGCCTCTCGGCCCTGACAAACGTGTCCTCCTGTCCCTCCTGCAGGACGTCCTCTGGTTGCTTAAAGTGCTTGTTGCAGCTATAGGACACGCTGGAGGACAGTGTCTTCTGTCATCCTTCTGCTCCGCCGCATGTTTGAGACCTTTTGCCTTCCAAATCCCTTCCACTGTGCCCCCTCCCTCCGTCTGATGATAATTTAAGCATTAGGGGGAAATCCATTTATAAATTAAACAAAATGACTTGATATCCATCAAGTCCCCGACTTCATCAGTCTGTTCAAACAACGACTTGAAGATTGGCTTTGCGGCGGCCCGGGTCTTCAGAGACGGCACAGTAATTAGATCTGCTGCGGATTTATTCTGGGCTGATTGGTGCTGCTGAT